>VYZT01054378.1:0-27612 GCA_013400735.1 Pomatostomus ruficeps
ATATATATTTGTATATTTTTACTATATACTAGAGGAAATGTAAACTTTAAAAAATGCAGTGTTCTCTTACTTGTGAGTTTATGTGCCTCATGAACTAGTTTAGCTAAAAGATTATCCCTCTAATCTGAATTGGAATGAACTTTGCTTTCCTCATGTTCTTCTACAATACAAATGCAGAGTGACGAAGCTTACACTCCAATTATGTTTTACAATGTTGACCATGAAAACTTCATTGTAATTGTAATGTCAGATAATTTCCAAGAACATGGTTCTGACTCGGAACAATGTGACCAGCTGCAGAAAGGCAGGACTCTGCCAAAACCTGTCACTTTTCATTTGGTCACTACTTCCAACAGAGCTGTTCCTCATTTTATCTCTGTTTAGGGTTTTCCTTCATGAAATTTGGCTTTTTGCAGTGTGATAGCTCCGTGCAGTATCTGCACGTGTCAGCAGGCCCAGCACAGGATTTTGCCTTTCTGCATTATCCATTATCAAAGCTGTGTGAGTGAGGACATGATCAAATGTCTTTCTCTGGACAGGTTAACACAAGAGTGCGTAAGAATGTGAGGTTATGCCCCACAACTGGAGGTTAAGACAGCTTCATTTCAGCTGGTTCACATGGCAATTTATAGGTGGCTACAGATCAAATTAGCTGGCCCAGGAAAGGACATGCTCCAGTGTTCCAGGACTGCTTTCTGCTGCCATAAGGGCAGTAATTTCCAGTAGAAAGTGGTAACAAATAGTATTAAAATATAGCATCAGAAATAATTTTAGCCATTTGCTAAATGAACTCATATCTGAACTTTCAGAAATTTTTTATTAAACTCAGAAATGAAATATGTAGCTCACTTTGCTTTTGATAATCTATTTCTTTTACTTTTGAATTTCTCTTTGCTGCTTGCAGGAGTAAAAACCTAAAGCAGGCTAGTCTGAATTTCTTCAGTTTCATTACAAAAGTTTTGTGCAGATCTAGCTAAAATCTTTGGTTTAGAACTATAATGATTAATGTCCTGAGCCACAGAGAGAGAGGAGATCTGAGCCAGAAAGAGAAGAGAATAGAAAACTCAGAAACAAATGGGACACACAAAATTGAATACAATTCCTGACCCCAAACCTGCTGAAAGAGTCTTTTCACAGTTTGATATTTCATATTCCTTCTCCTCTTCTTTAAACTTTAGAAACTGATAGTACTTCATTTTCCTGTCAATGGAAAACTCTTCCTTCATCTCATATAATCTCACATATTACCGAGTGAAGGAGAGTTGGTTTGGGTTTTTTATTTCTCTGCATTGCTTTTCTCACACTCTGTCTTACACTTATAACAGATTGCCAGCTATAATAGAATTCTTAAGTATGCTAAATTAGAGTTAGGTATGGAGCATCTTATTTTTCAATTAAATGTCTGATTTCAGAATGCATACTGTCATTATATCTTTTCACATATTCGTGCTGGAAAATAAATGGATTTAGAATTGTGTTGGCTGTACTGTTAGAGAAATGCAAATAAGTTCATCTTGGCTGATATCTTGCTTATTTTACAGTCAATATGTTTACTGACTTATAAAATTATCTCAAGTAACAAGCAAAACTCCAGGATATCAGTTATATTAGATCTAATACAAGCCAAGCAAAACTCTCTGGTCTGAAAATCTCAGTCATTAGTCAGATTAGACTGCATGCCAAAGAAAAAGATATAATGGTTGTAGGTTGTTTTCAGTTTTGAGAAAGAAATTATCTGCATCACATCTGAAATGAAATCAAAGAAAGAATTATTGAGATCACCATCTGGTCATGCACAAATCTGCAATGAGTTCATAGGTATACACTGAAACTGCTTGTGAAAGGGCTGTATTTTTCTGTAGGTACTATCGGTTTTGGATTCTGTGGGCATTTCCTATATGAGTGTAGTAAATTCTGACAGAAGAACAGATTAATATTTTTATTCAATAGCCATTATATTAATAAAAATCAATTCAACTAAAATTTAAATATATTCTTTTATCTCAATGATGTTTGAAAAAACACAAGTCCTTTTCAGGCAAATAAAATTTTTAAATGCTGAAACAAGAAAGGTGGCCACTTATAATAAAGGCCAACGATACAAAATGCAATATTTCAGGAAGGGGAGGAATCTTTCCAGGAACTGATCAAAGCCATTATCCAGGATGTAACAGAATCAGTGAGGGTTTTCTCTTCTGCAAGAGAAGAGAGAAACTCTCCACACTCCTCTTTTACCTTTCCACTCTTCCTGCCTGAATTGCCAGGAGTTCACTGAGTTTAGCAATGTTGGCCTCAGTTATGCCAATGCACCTCTATTTGATTAGGAGTGCTCAAAAGCTGAATGGCTTATTTGAAAGAGACTGGCTTCCGCAGTTGGCTGCAGACAGTATCTCTCTGGAAGGTCAGAGATTTCATTTCCTGTGACTGCTCCAAATCAAGCTGAAAGTGTGTCCGATCAGTCTTCTACCTCTGAGGAGATTGCCCACCCACCAGGCAATACAGTAAGCAAACAGCCAAGGAATAACTTTAAACATCACACGGGAAAGGATTTAGCAAGAGATGCCTCTGTGAAAATAACCTATTGATATTAAAGTTAATAGGATTAAAGAAATACTAATCCTCCTATCTGGCATGACGGATGACCCATGGATGATGTTTCAAAGCAATAAGGGATTGTAGGAGAACACTGGTCAGAATGAGGAACAAGGCTGCAATCCACTCAAGCATTACTGCAGGGGAAAATGAAATCTGCCCAGAATGAATAGAAAAGGTTACAGAAAACAGAAATCTTCCTGTCCATGGCCAGAAAGGTGTAGTGCAGCAACTTCTATTTTGCAGTTTTATTTTTATTTACATTTCCTAAGTAGACCTAAGTACATTTTGACAGGCCATGTGAGGGGAGATCAGACTAGCCATAGTAATAAAGTTACATGCATGTGAATTATTGCATAAAGAAAAAGAGCCCGAAGAAGGAGAACAGAAATAAACTCTGCATAATCTTTGAAAATAGAACCTTCTTTTTTAATAATATATTTGTAATGAAAATTGTAAATACTTTCAGTGGCCTCCAGACTCAGGGAAAAAAAAAGGGTATAGACAGCAAAATTGAATGACTCCAAGCTACCCAGTGATCAATTACAGTACAACCTGCTCAGTTAGCTTTTCAATTACCAAGAGGGCTGTTTTCCCTAGTTGGCCATGTTGCTTGAATGATTTATTCCCAATATACCACATTGATTTCCAATAAATTTGTCCTTTGAATTAATTGGAAACATAAAATAATGACAGTAGTTTTTGCTTTCATAGGTGTTTTGCGGTTTTATTTGTGCACATCTATATTGTATTTATACATCAAGAAAGGGAAATATCAGAAAGAGGAAGGTGATTGTGAAAGAAATTTAAGTAGAGAGATGGAGAAATGAAGGAAGAAGGTCAAAGTCTTGTTGATGGGAAGACAGAAAGAAAAGGAAATATATTAGTGTTGTGACATGGTGATTCCATGCATAAGGCCGTCTACCAGAGCTGCCAGTCTACCATGGCTCTGGAACAGCAGTCTCCGGAGCATGAGCCCAGCTGGCCTCTGCCTCCTGCCTGCACATTTTTCTGCCCACGTGCCTGGAGATGGCAGAGGAAGCACTCACACACTGCTCGCAGACAGACACAGCCTGTGCCATGGCGAGCATGTCCACCTGCACCCACAGATACGGAACCTTACATGCTCTGGGGAGGGAGCCAGGCAAAACTGAGCACCTGTCTTCAACCTTGTGCTATGCACCGTGAGCAAAGCCATCTTCAGCCAGTGCTAGGAGCACCAGGGAGTTCCTTCCTGCATCCAAGTTTGTGGTGAAATTACGGACCTGTAACATCCTTGGACTGATGTTTATAGTTCACACCTGCTGTGCAGAAGTTCGTTTCTTCCCTCAAATTATTATTATAGAGAGCATGTGTGGGCTACATTTCTGCCTTTTTTCCTGTCATTCTAACATCTACAGTGATACCTTAGTGCTTGTGTCTCAGCAACAGCACACTAAGAGGATGATATTTGCCACTTAGAGTTTACTCCCTCTTCAGGAAGTAGAGTTCTTTCTACATGAGCCATGATAGCAGTGTGCCTTCTTCTGCTCTACATTTTTTCCTTGCAATCAAACACTTATGAATGGTCATCGAGGAGCTGAGATATTCAGGAAGACTCCAGTTAGCTATTTCTTTTCCATACACAAAAGTGTAACAAATACACTTCTACTGACTAAGTTGGTTTGATTTTATAGAGTTGCATTTTGTAGAACATTCGGAAGTAGATAAATTGGTTGCTCATTTATTGCACAAATTTATTCATAAAGGGAGGGACATTGGACTTATCATTTCTGCAGCATAGAAAATAGGCAAAGATTATTATGTATTGCAGCTCTGAAAGATGAATGCAGTTTTTAATCCTTCCTTCCTTCCTTCCTTCCTTCCTTCCTTCCTTCCTTCCTTCCTTCCTTCCTTTCCTCCACTGTCTGTCTACTGTAGCCAGGACCCCAATATAACTGGATTTTGCTTGTATGTATTTTTATTCTGTTGCTGATCTATTCTTACATAAGTATCTCAACATTTATGTAAACACCAATTCATTTCTCAACAGTGGCAGAAAGTTCTCTCATTTGAGAAAGGATTACATGTAAAGACCAAATATGTTATATATGTGGTCTCCACAAGGGAGATTTCTGAAACTGCCTTGTCTCTAATTCCATAGTTTCCTTATAGTGATAATGATACATAGATCTTGTTTTTGAAAATTTATTTGAAATTCAGAATTCTGTAATTATGCAATTTGTCAATATGTCTCCATTTTTTCTGTTCAGAGGTATTATGTCCTGTGGAAATAATAACACGTAATTAGAGATTGCCATGTGGAATATAGAAAATGTCAAAATTGCATGGATCACTTAGCTGTTGTCATTTCCTGTAATTTGAGGGCTTTGTTACTTTATTGTTTTAAAATAGATTTTTCATATATATTTTCCCCAATAAAAAGGACAAGACGTCTAAAAAAACCCTCAAATGCATTAGGAAAATTGATTTAGTAGAAGCCCTAGAATATCTGTCTCAAGCCAGACATGGATTATCTTCATTCATGTCTTAAAGATCAATTGAAAAAGAAAATGCTCCATCATGAGTCTGCATGCCTGAATACCAGTTTTGAGCAAAAAATTGCTGTTGAAGCTGTTTGTCCTTTATTTTGGTAAATTAACCTGTTTTCCTTTTTAGAATAGAAAAAATATCTTAAATATTTTGGTAAAACCTGAACATATTTTAGTTTGGATGTAGAAGTGCACCAGGACATAGAATGACAGAATCATAGAATGATTTGTGTTGAAAGGCACTTTAGAGGTCATCGAGTTCCACCTCTCATCAATCCAGATACTTCACAGCCCTGTCCTTAGTAGTAGTACAGAATCCCAAGCTTGACTTCATCAATTAAGTGATAACATCCTAGACATTCACACCTGAGAAAGAGTCTGCTATCCCTGTAATGAGGGCTGCTACGGTGAAAAGTTGGTTCAAGGTAAGTCACCATATTCTGGATCAGAAACTCTGTTTTGCAGCCGTCGCCTGAGAGTCAAGACACCTCTGTTTCTTATTGTAAATTAACCGTTATAATACTTCAATTTCCCTGGCATGGATGCCTCCATGACAAACACAAATTCGTAGAGAATATGCTATGTAGCCCTAGCATGAAAATAAGGATCTCTTAGTGTTACCTCTCTCACTGTATTAGCTGGGAAAAGACAACACCTGCTTCTAAGCTCTCATTAACTGCATTTGCACTTGCTCTCTGTATTTTTGTGTATAGAAAAATGATAGGTGGCCTGTAATTACAACCTGCTCAGAACAAGCAAGTCAGACGCTAAGGTCAAAGCCCTCATTTTCCTTTTGCTCTGCGGACACCCTCAGGGTAAATGGCAGAGAGGATTCCCATCACCTTGTCAGCTTTCTTGCTCCCAGCCAGCCCAACAACTGTTGCAGCAATGCAGACACAGAGCCCAGTGAACACTTCATAAGAAACAAGCAGCAAGCTAAACTATTTCACAGCTCATTCACTACTCACTTCTTACTCGAAAATACAATGATGGTGATTCTGAAAGCCATGATATTCACTGTATTTCATATTTATTCTTCTATGTAAGTACAGGTCTTCTCTCCTGGTGAGACAGCAGACAAGAGGTGAGTATGAAACATATAAAATGCAAATAGCTGTGTCTAAAGTGGTGTCTATTAACCAATGCTCAGCCAGGGTTGAACTGATGTTTCTTTCTGATGTTCTGGTCTTGGTTTGGTTCAACTTCCAAACATTGTTTTGCAAAGTTACTGTAGAAGGAATTTTTAAGGTTTCAGTTTTATGCTAAGCCATTTCCACCACCACTTTTTTTTTCAGATTTACTCTTTCCTCTCCTTGTTGCACGTGCCACCTGAAATCTAAAGCAGGAGACTGTGTGGAGATGGGGAGGGATTTATTCTGTAACTCCAACTTTGACAGTAGATACTAGTTCCTCATGGAACCCTGATGTCAATACTGAGCAGGCTGCACTGAGTGACAGAGGAAGGTGACACATGAAAAAAGATGCTATTTCATTTACAGGTAAATGGCTCTTTTTCTCCGACCACTTTTGGTATAGTATTGTTCTTTCAGGCATCTGGTTTTTTATGATCATATGCAAGATATTGTTTATTAACTGTCTCTCCTGCACAGATTTTAATATTTAATATAATGAGCTTTTTCCCAGGGACATTGATCCATGTTTGACTATGCACTTTATTACTAAATACTTTCTTACAATCAAATATAGGTAAAGAAAAGTCACTAAAAATAAAAAAAAAAAAGAAAATACCCAAACCTCAAATATGACAGGCAGATAAATGATGGGGACAGGCTCAACATATTAAATTTCAAAGGGTCCCACTCTTTCAAGTATAAAGGAGACCTCCTCAGAATTTAGAATGAAAGCTTTAATATCTTATTTCTCTTCCTGTAGAGAGTTAGGTGTGCGGAAAGCTGGAATAGGAGACAAAGCAGAAGAGCTCTGGATATCAGTGGGGAAGGCCACGCTGTGGTCAGGATATAACACAAAGGCACCTTTTAGCATGTAGGTAAAAGGCAGTTTCTGTCAGAGGAAGTGAAGCACAAATGTTTTTTAAGCTTCCTAGAGTGTTGGCCTACTATTGGGTTGAATCTGAATATAATAATTATTTCCTTTTTTTTTTCAATGGAGATTTTCAGAAATTTTGCAGGCCCAGGTGGATAGTTGGTTCACCACCACAGTTCCTCAAAGTGTTTGTGGTTGGTTTCTGCACTGGTTGAAGGAAGAACCTCTGGACTCAAAAGCCAGAGCTTCCAATTAAAAATTAGACTCCCTTACTTTGTTTTCAGATGCCACATTGAAATAATGTTTGTATTGTATATAAGTATTAAAAAGTCTGCATAACTTCACAGGAAAAATATTATGGCACTACTATACATGTGCTCAGAAACAGATACTTGTAGTTGACATTTTGAGATTTTTTTGTGCTCACTGATATCACTATATGAGCTTTTAAATATCATGGCTAGAGAGATGTTTTGAAATTTAACAATAAAATGTTAGTCATTAAATTCCATACACTATATTTTAACCCTACATTTAAATGGATTTAAAAATTACTCATAATTATAAGCCTTCATAATAAAATGCTGACAGCTGACATAAAGAAATGACATTTTAAGTGAAATCATGAAAATGCTGCACTAAGCACATCTAGATTTAGTGTGGAAGGAGAAAGATCTATTGGTGCTTGACCCTATATTATCAATGAACTTCCTGTAGAAAATACCTGACACCACAAAATTAATCAGTGCTTAGTATACCATAAGAAGTAGAAAGTAGTCTTAAGTCTATCTAAATTAGCACTGGAATTGTCTACTCAGCCCCAACATTTATATTTGGCATCATCACTATAATTAATGTGTTTATATTTTCATGCCTGCCTTTTGTTTTCTTTCTACACTCCCATATGAACCCTTAGATTTTAATTAAGAAAAGAGGTCAAAGTTCAAATGCTAAGTTGAATTACAGATAAAACTTCAAAATATAAACTTCAATATTGAATTTAATAATAAGGCTGGCAGTGCTGGACTTCAAGAAATGATATTATTTTATTTTTTCTATTTAGTTACTATTAAATATTTTTCTAAATGGCTTTGAGGCATCAGAAATCAGTTTAAAAAGGGTTAGAAATCTCAAATTTGGGACAAATATCAGTGAAAGGTAAAGTGCTAACACTTGCAAAAACTTCCTGTCATATTTATCTCTCAGTACTAACCCCAAAAGTCTTGTATGAAGGTGTGTGTGTGCTTGTATATGCTAAAATTAAGGTATGCATTGACTTTCACGGGTTTGGATCAAGCCTTACACAGGATTACTGTAAACTGCAAGTTTAATGGAGTCATGGTATCTAAAATTAGAAGATTGCTCAAGGAAACGTATTGTAAGAAATTTTGGCTACAATTTTCAACATCACTGGAAAATTAACATATAAATTAATAACAAAGCTACTGCCAGAAGCGCTTATGAGGGCAGCTTGTTGGATTAGGCAGTAACACATAATTAGACATAGCTATTACCAAGGATATCTAGATTCAACAGCACCTGAGAGAAATGGGAACTTGTTTGCCCTCCTCATCTAGTATTCTTTAAAATCAAAGATAACTGCTACATGTAAGGCATTGTTCCATTTAGCTTAGAGCTGCAGGCTTAGCTAAGAACTGATAAGTGCTGGAGGGAGAAATGATGGCTTTACAGTTAACAACATTTATTCAGAACCAAATCCTGAAACGTAAAATCAGCAATGTTTATAAACCACTGAGCAAAATAAAGATCTAAAGTCAGATTCTGCATCTTGAAAACATCAGAGGAAGTCAGTTTATGAGTTTTGGGTAAGACCCATCTGCAAATGTATATGAAAGTACATGTTTCTTCTGTGGGTCATTTGTGCTGTCTTGACATGAGAAAGGTAGCACACACTGCCACTGTCAGCATTATAAATACACATTGGAAGACTGACAGCCTCTCCTTAGTATAGCTACTGTGAGGTACTATAACTACCTGAGATTTAATTTTCTCTATATATATGTCCATGGAGACTGCTCATATGTAACACCAGAGAGGTCAAAGCTCTGAAGCGAAGAGGGGATGTAGCTGTACATGAGGAAGACAAAACTCTGTTCATAAGAGCCACTAATTACTTCTGCCTCTGCTCCAAAGATTGATTGCTTTTAAACAGTCAAATAGCTCTCACAGAAAGATGAAGTCTCAGTAGCTCAGGCAATCACCAGGGATTTTGTGCTCCTGGTAGCGTGAGATTCCAGTACTCAGCTTGCTTTCTCTAAGGTGGAGACTTAAATTTGAACTTTCCCAGTAAAAAGTTAACCAGGTAGGCCAGGATCTTCTGAACTTGAATGAAACAAATCTCATTATGTGAACAAGCTACCGAGTCTTCTGATCCGAGATGACAATAGGCTATAACCTCTTGAGCTATAGCAGTTTACCATTACCACAGTTCACATCTTGATTCATCGGCAATACGCATGCAGATAAAAAGTGAGGAGCACATATTCAAAATGAAAAATCATTTACATTGAATCAAATATAAATGCTAATGCAGTAGTCAAAATTGCAAAACAGACTCAGGCTTGTGTTCCCTTTAGTGCTTGCAATTAACTGTAATGATGCTTACTGCAGAAGAAACATATCCAATGTAAAATTACATTCCCTTTTTTTTGTTGTTTTCCCCTAGCAGATTACTCTAGATTTACAGTGGTGTAGTAGAAATAAGAAGAGAAATAAAAACTAAAGTAAAACAACAACAATTAATAATAATAATAATTAATAATAATAACTGTTGGTTTACTTAAAAATGCTCTCTTCAGGACTTGGAGAACAGTCTCCTCCCTTTCTCAGTCGTATTTTTATAGATAAGATTCTGGGGTCTTCATGTAACATTGACATATTACTTGGACTACAGTTTTCAATGTCTTACAATTTAATTTAATATTTTTTCCCTTACACAGCAAGTGTAGATTACATGAGTTTTAGAATTGTTTTTTCAGTCTTCTCCCCTCAATCTTCTTAAGTCGGCAAATAGACACTTCATGTTTTAAGTACAAATAGCAAAGTTTGTTCAAGAATAGTTCATATGACTTGGGATGTGAATGTCACATTTATCAGTGTTATAGGGTATGAAGAACATCATAAATCCTTGTCAGTGATAGATTTTCTGAAAGTGTTAACAATGACTGCTCCTAACACTAACACAGGTAGTATTTAAGTACTTCACAACATTTGAAGGCTTCAGCTGTTTTTAAGTTAGGTTTCTACCTGAAGCTTTAGCTTTACTAATAAGCACCAATGCTGTCTAGAAATTAGGCAAGAATTCTCACAGATTTAAGGAATACTGGAGTCACTGGAGTGTTCAAATCTCCTTGAGGCTAAAGGAGACGAAGGATTGACTTGCAATGAAAGCATCAGGAATTGCTCAGTAAGGCAAACGCCTGAAGATTTGCAATTTGTCCTGACTCTCCACATGTGAACAGAAACAATATTTCATCTTTCCTGTTACCATTACATGAGATTAATCTAATACCTGGATTACATGAAATAGTTGAGTTGAAATAGGTACCTCCCATTTTTCTTTCGTTCATCCACGGTCAAGTGCTGTCTGACTGTGACCTGTCAAGGTCTTCTGCTGGATAAATTACTAATGGGGGAAGGAAAGGAATGACTGCCATAAGCTTTGTAGACTTAATGAGCATGTTAATCTTAGTCAGCACTACTCTGAACTCGTTCAGTTGTCCAAATGTTATAAACACATTTTTGGTGGGTTATCATTTCATAATCCTTGCTGTTCATGTAGCATGTTCCAGTGAATACATAGCCATACCCTGCCTGAAGCCAGATAGCTCTGCAGGCTAAGAGGACAACCTCACATTCAAATTGTGCCCCACAAGCTTTGTAGATACAAATTCCTTGAACTCTTGGCTCTGGAAACTCAGGAGTGAAGCCCAGGAAAGCTATCAAGGATGATACAATCACAGATGCAGCAGAGCAAGTAATCAGATGTCTTCCTCCTAAGAACAACCATGTACCTAAAATAACCTCATTTTTTGTTAGGAAAATGATCAATTTTCAGCTACAGGTCTAAACCCAATTTTAAATTGAGAGTAGAAAACACCTAGATACATATATATGAAAGTGCAGGTCTGAAATAATGTATCTACTGAAAGATTGCTGGTAGAGAGAGAAAATCAGGTAGCCTGGTCTAATGATCTAGCTCGAATATCTCACATAAACTACTGAATCTTGAGCAGCTGAAAGTACTGATAATTTGTAATGAGCATTTAAGCAAACCATGACAAAGCAGAGTTCTTGAATTTGTTTGCAATCTCTTTGCATTAATTAATATGTGCATTGTCTATTAATAATTATTTTATTGCTATTGCTCTGAATGAGGACAATGCAGATGTGAAGGAACTGTGTGGACAAATTAGATATGTCACAAACCTCGAAAAAACAAAGCAGTGAACACTTGGAAAAATGGACAAAGAAGAGGTCAACACAGTAATTCTCAAGGAATGGTACAAAAATGGACAAAATATCTTTCCTGCCTTGTCACTAAAAATTGAGAAAAGAAAATCCTTGGGGCACAGAAATACATCAATATTTGGACATTTTCAACAGTGGAAATTTTTAAGAATAAGCAAGAATTACTGGAAATTCTTCAGGATGTGAAGGAACAAACAGGTGAGGTACTCATTTCACAAATTTCCATCCTGTCGTGTGCTCTATGTAAATCTTGGTTGATGGATAAAACTTTTCCTTCATGAAACTTTTCTAGCACACAAAGTTAATGTGAAGTAATTGCTGGGAGGTACTTTGTGTGCTAGGAATGATTCTACAAAGATTTTTCTCTGACTCCCTATTTTCTGGTCCTGGCTTCTACCTCTTTTTGGACTCAAGAATAGATGGGGAGCAATGAGTGCTCACAAAAGTAATTTCTGTCAGGAGGAACATCTTTCTTCTGTTATCTTGCATCAGACTTTTATTTATCTTTTAACTTCAGAGACCTAAACAGGGACAGAAACATAGCTTTAAAAATCACCTAATTTTGAAGTGTAGCTTCTTGGCTAAATGCTTTTACTCCATTGGCACGCACCTGCCAGACACTATCTGCAGCAGAATTGGAATCATATTAGCAGCAGATACAGCTCCAAGTTCCTTCTGAAAGATGAAGGTGCAAGGCTTTGGTAATTTTTTATTTATTTACTCTTGGTACTGTGACAGCATAGCAAGAACTGAGAATGTAATCAAACAGCAAAACTTTTGAAAAAGTAAACCTTATCCATTCCCCCACCATGTTGTAACAGATTTAAAGAAGTAATGCATGTGGAATAAATATGATGGAACCATAAAAACAATCTTTTGATGAAAAAAGTAGCCTCTGAAAAATGTTGCAATGGTGTTTCATCATTTTCTAAGAGAAATTGTTTGGGTAGTGTTTTCCATACAGAGAAATGGGGAGATTAAAGATTTAACTTAATCCTTTCAGATGACAATACACTTGTCATTTCCTATTAAAAATCACTGGATTCTGTTTTCCTGCATGAGTTCGTAGAAGGTTTTAATATTCACAGCTATGATTGTTCTTGAGACTTACATTTTTCTGTCCAGCAGGATTTAGGATTTTCTCAAGGTACATTCTATTGAATAACACTTTCTTTTCATATTAGAAATAAAATAGCAGTGAAAAACTTGCATTAAGTGAATAGCTTATGTCTCCTGTACATATAAATCTGTGAGAGTGTTAGATTTATTTCCACACTTTTTAAAAAAGATTTTTCCCCCAAATACTTGCTGTTTCCACCATCAGTGGTGGGAATATTCTGTATACTTTTGGTAAATTTTCAATTGTACTTCTCTGTAAGGAATATGACCCACAGTTCCCTGCAAGTATCACCAATACATATCCTTTTATCAAGAAAGAGAAGCCCTTAAGAACTTGGTTGACAACACCACAGTATAAAAGCCAACTTTTTCCTTGCCTTTACTTTCCCCACTACCCCCTATAGAGAAGTGATATTCATAGGAATGGAAAGTTCCTACTACAACTAAGTTTTTTTCCTGACATAAAGTAATTAATTAAAAAAAATTATTTTGCAATTGTGTGTTCACCACTGGAATTGCTCATGGAAAACCAGGAGAAGTTTTGGAAGAAGAGACACCAATAAATTCTGCTATGTTTCTTGGCTTGAGCTGGAACTCTGGACCAAAGGCTGATATGATTCTGAAGTGCTGAGCAGTTTGGCACTGAGAAGGAAGTATTATCAATGAAGTAATGTGAGGAAGCAGTGGTAGGTTTTAGGAGGAAACGGAGAAAGGGAAGGAAATTGTGTTCTGCTTAGGTTGGGAGTTTGCACTAATCATTTCACTGCCCTTTTTCATCAACAAGATTAGGTACCAGTAAATATTCCTAGAAAGTAGTGAGGAGGTGTTTTTTAGGGGGTGGGGGTTTTTCTTCAGAGTGGGGGAGGAGTGGGTGGTGCTTTTCTCGTGGTTTTGGTTTTTATTGCTGTTGTTACTGTTGTTGACAACATTTATGTACCTCTACATAAATGGATACAGACAACTTAGAAAATGTCATTCCTCTTAGTCAATAAATTCATGAGAGGAGGCACATAAACTATGCTCACTTCTAACCGTGAGTCCTGTAAGCTAGAAGACACATTTCTAGTGTTTTAAGATGGAAATACATCGTGCAAACATAGAAGTTTCTCTTGATATTTAAGTTTGGATATGTTAGTAGGTAGACAGCATGAGTCAAATATGACAGATTTCCAGCATAGCTGTATCAATTCACAAATGTATCAATAGTTTTGCTTATAATGTACAAAATCACCCTTCAGAGGACTGAAGATCCTCTCAGCATTTTGTCTTTTTACATTATTATCATAACTATCATCATGCTCGGGGTTCAAACACAATCTCTCCTTCAATGGATAAAAGTTAATATATTTATCATAAATGTTGTGCTAAAATGAATTACAGTGGAAAAAAACATAAACATTCAACCTAAAATTTACACTTAGAGCAATTTATTGTAAGTGTGCATAATTACCATGTTGCAAACAGACAGTCAACCATTAAGATGGACTTTGATGGAGAAAGATTTTCTTGAAGTACAGATTATTGCTATAAAGAATAGAGATTCTTAACTAATGTACACTGCATTCATTAAAAACCACAAAACTATGATGATTTTCTTAATCTGAATATCTAATCTCTCCTATTTCCATGAAGAGATTGAAAACAAGACCTTCATGGAATAAAAACTTATATATCTAGGAAGCATTGCTGTTGTCCTAGCCAGCGACAACTGCATTATGTTGCTCTATGGGTGTGTATTTTCTGCTTATATTTGCTGAATAGAGCTAAACCCCTATTATCTAGCTGATTCAAGGGTCCTTTGAAAAATTCAGGCAATTAAAGTTCTTTGTAAGCAAAATGTGTTTCTATTTGAGTTTTGAAATGGGAAAGGAACAATATGTTCAATTTTCAACAAGCTGACTTTTGGATAATCAAAGCTAAACCATTGAGATTAGCATTTATCTCCAAGTTGTGTCAAACCTGTTTGTTTGTTTGTTTGTTTGTTTGTTTGATTGATTGTTTGTTTTAGAAAGCATTGAGTTTAATTTTTTCTCTCATCTTTTGGATTGGGATTTCCTGGTTCTCTGTTCTCTTGAGACAGAACAATGGAGTATTGCATAGTCCTCGCTACATTTCCTTCTGTGACAATCTGCTTTAAACAGTCAAAAAAAAAATCACAAACCAATCTGCTATGATTTGCAGGTAACAGGGAATGAATGATAAAATTTGATTATTCAATTTTTCTGCTGGCATTTTTTATAGCAATGATGTAGCATCTCTCCTTGTTTCATGTTATTCTCTAGCAGTATTTTTTCAAGGTAACTGCTCACCTTACAAGTAACAACAGTTACTTGTAAAAGAGATAGAACTTAATGAATTGTATAACTGCAATTTTTAATGTAATTTTCTGCTAAATTTAAATGTTGTGATGGCTTTTAATTTGCTTAATTTGATCAACTTCCATCTAAAACCCTGAGTGCTTTCAATGAACTGCGGTTTCAATTATCTCTCCTTCTACTAGGAAACTACACTATATAAGAATATATTTTGCTGAAATCTAGCCACAGTTGTTTAAGATTATGACTGGGTGAAGCTCCCTTGCAGGTGAAAAGAAATAATTTTCACTAGTTTTGAGAAATGCAAAATATACTGTGTGTATATATATATATATACACACATTTATGTACATACACAGAACAACTTTACCTAGTCACAAACTGTCTTGTTCTCACGTCTGAGTCTGGACCTTCCAAATTCATGAGGAACCTATCTCAGTCTATATGGATCTTGTCCTCACACTTTCTGCATTCCCCTATGGCTGTGCCAGTGGGGGCACAGGATAATTATTTTCCGAGCAGGTCTGAGGAAACGTGTTGCAGTTTGCTCTGGCCAGTTTCGGTTTTCCTCATGGCCAGGCTCTGCTATCTCCCCCCTCCCCCCTTGGTATCCAGTTTCCCCCCCTGGAGGGCTCTGTATTTCGCAATCCTATACAAAGCCCATTAAATTCAAACCCATCACTCCTATCTCATAGGATGTTTGTATCCTCCCCCACCCTCTCGTGTTGGTGTATATGTAACTGTAACACGCTGTGCCAGCACTTCCCTAGCACCATCCCGGTGCTGAATAAACATCTGGGAAAGCCCCTCCGCTTCATCCCTCCTTCCTCAGTGCGCCTGTAACATTGGTGGATTAGGCGAACCCCTGCCGGACCTTCACCAGCCCTCCCACACCCCCAAAGCAGCCGGCCTGCCTCTGGAACCGCGAGCGGCTGCCCGGTGTCCCCACCGGAGGCATTGCGGCAGAAACAAGGGAGGTTGGCCAACAGCCAAACATTTGTCAGAGGTGCCTAAATTGCAGGCAACAACCACGACTTTCTGGGTTGTACCATCTGCTCTCTGATGTCGCCTTCTGCTGTAAATTCCCCAAGTAAGCGTCCAAAAGCCCTCCCGACCTTGCCAAGGGCAGGATCCTCCTGGTTCCTGTACACAGGAATCCATTTGTACTGAATTGTCCACAGTCACTACCGGGTCCTGCCCCCAGAATTACCTCCTTTCTTCTCACCTCAACCTTCCCACTGGAAATGTTTTAAAATAGCTGTTTTCATAAAATGTACTAAGGTTTATCTTGAACTGGGTCTTCTGAAGTGATGCTTTGCAGAGTAATCACAGATGACAATGGGTAGAATTAAATACTGTAAAACACACCAAAATGTAGAAGACAGATGTCAAACAGGATTGAAGTAGACACTTGTGGTCTTACACCTTAAAAGCCTTGGTTGTTGTTTAATCCCTTTAATTTTCTTTGTTTTTTCTCACAGGATGAAAAAGCCTTGTAACACATTCATGAGATATTTTAAAGGTCCAAAGCACGATTCTGTGTCTGGATGATATTAACAGTTACTGAAGGGAAGTACTTGATAGAATAGTGACATTTCGGGACAGGAGAGAATTAGGATGGGAAAATGGCAGTGTCTCAAATAACCATATTCTTGTCAGCCCTAATAGATTTAAAGATGCCTGCCTCACCACTTCTAATCAGTGGAAAGTATGTGCTTACTTCTGAAAACAAAATGCAGGCATTAATGAGAAAAATGCTTCAGAAAATTCATGTTTTTCTTTCTTATACCTACCATTTCACTTACTGCACTGGAGCCAGCACATGTAAAACTTTGTCTTTTATTTCGATTAATAAACCTATCATAAGGACATAAAAGATTGTTGGTCAGGAAAAGGCCACATGCCTCGGTAAGATTGCATCCTTTAGATTTATTTTAACCTCACCTCTCTGCTTTGTAACTATATCATTTAACCCCTTTGTCTATAAAAATGTCTTTGCTGGCTCTTAAACACATTTATTCTGTTTGCCATCTTATTTCATATGTTGCCAAGTAACAAAGACCACTGAAGCTAAGTAGGTCACCTCAAAGTCTTCCCTTTTCCAAAGAGAATAAATTTAACTTTTTTTTTTTTTTTTTCTTGCCCTCATAAGAACAAATACTATGAAAGTCCAAACCTTTCTTTGGCTGCTCTCTCTTACATATTCTCTGGAGCAGGGATATTTTGGGGATGGAAATAGAATCAGATTTGCTAAAAGACATTAACTAACACTTCCTTTACATGGAATATCTGTCTGTTTACATGCCAGTTTTTCCTTTTTTTTTTTTTCTTTTTCCTTAGCTATCTGCTTATTTCATGTGATGTTTTGATTTGTGGTCTTTTTCAGAAGCATTTTCTTCCTTAGCTTTGATGGCTTTAGGAATTTTTTTTTCCCAATAAAATATAACTCATGGTCATGAACTTCATGATGATAATACATATAGTCTCTTTTTATGGTCACTGCTAATTTCAGAGAAGAAAATATAGAGTTCTGTTTTTTAAATTTAATTATTGGCAGTGAGAAAAAATGTATAGGTAAGACTACCAACCTATTGCTCTTGCTTTGGCATTAGCCTGAGGAAAAAACATTTGACAATTCTCTAACGTTTGATTAAGGCAGGGAGAAGATTTGACAGTAAACAATTGTTGTGATTTGTCCCTGGCAAAGGTTCCTGGGATCATTAGTGTCACTCCTTTCAGTAACTGTGACAGTTTGTGGGACCCTGTTTGCCCTGAGGAAAGAAGCCAGCTAGGGATTGTACAGACAGTAGGCAGCAAGTTGAGTTAGTTATTCTGGAGGTGGTTATTGTTCTATAGGAATGGGTTAAAAAATGATTGAGGAAGAAGTGGCAGTGGGAAGGCAGATGTAAGAATTATTCTGGTTGTGTTAGTCCAACAACAACTGCCCACTCATCCGGGGGTGCTGATGAGCGGTCATTGGGTGGCAGATGTAGAAAGTCCAGCATGGCTACAGCACTCCTGGCCTGCCCCGTGTGCTCTGCTTGATGTTCCATGGAGCCCATGCCACGGTAATGAAGAGATGCTGTATCCAGCAACCATCCCCTGATGCTGACAGGTCTCAAGGGACCACCTTACTCATCACTGCTGTGAGGCCAACTTGTGACATCCATGTTTTGCCATCTCCTGCTTATACTGTTCAACCATCCTGGACTCTAGTCTGGATGGCACAATCATTCTACCTAAAGAAAAAAAATTAAAAAGAAAGTCTTCACTTGGCACTATTGAACTCCATCTCCAAAAGCCTTTAGCAACATAGGACAGCTTACTGCATTGAAATGAACACCCCAAATTACCTGACCTCCTTTGCTACTTAATTCTCTTTAACATTTTTCCAGTCATTCTAATGAGAGTGAGCAGTTTTGTATATGGAAATTTTAAGCTCAGGGTTTAAAGGTATCTTTTGCAAATATTAGTTGAACTCGGAGTTATTTAAAACCAGAAAACAGGGTTGTTAGAAAAGATCCTCTTTACTACCTCTATTTGTTGTCATATTTGTGGATGTCTTTTCATGTTCTAATAGAATTAAAACTATAATTAATAATTTAAATTATAAATGTGGCTTAGTGAGTAAATAAATATTAATCGTCGAAGTAGTTTCTTTGACTAATTTCTTTGACAAATTCCTCTCTACAACAACTTGAAAGAGGGCTGTAGTGAAGTGGCTGTCAGTCTCTTCTCCCATGTAACAAGAGACAGGACAAGAGGAAATGGCTTCAAGTTTCACCAGGGAAGCTTTAGATTGGATATTAGGGAAGATTTCTTCACCCAAATGGTTGTCAAGCATTGGAATAGGCTGCCCAGGGAAGTGCTTGATTCACCATCTCTGGAGGGATTAAAAAGACATGGCCCTATAGATGTGACATTGTAGATGTGAAACTTAGGGACATGATTTAGGGGTGGACTTAGCAGTGTTAGGTCTATGGTTAAACTCGATGACCTCTTCCATCCTAAATAATTCTGTAACTCTGTGAATGAAAAGAAGATTTCAAGCATGGTGCTTATCAAATGAAAATTTGTTTTTACCATTCTGTTGGTGGGGTTACAGATTTCAGAATACTTTGAGGGATTCATAGTTATGGTGTGGAAATAGGGAAAAGGAAATTGTCTCTAGTTTTTCATACCTTTTATAAGTAAGTAAACAGGAGAATCCTATGTTGGTGATGTCTGCTAATGGGAAAGACAAAATAAAAGAACTAATACTAGGTCAAATAAATTGAAGGATAGGTAATTTTTTTACTTACTGAATTTAACAAATCTTTACATTAATAAACTCTTTTTTCTTCTTTCATCACTTGTCCCTCAAACTAATCAGAAACCACAGAATATTAGCAGCTAAATAAGGGAAACAGTTAATTGCATCTCCTTTGCATCTTGTCTTTTGTGCTGTTCCTTCTGTTATTCTTAGTCTCTGCTGGCCAAAGAATAAGTGAGGTGGTGACTAGCATGTACTGGAGGGCTCAGGGGTTTACCTGAAATGACATTTATCTCACTGTTTTTAGCTGACTAGATTTCAACTAGAGACAATCCCTTTAAATATATTTAGTTCTTTCGATATTTGAAGCCCAAGGTCTCATTTGCTGAAAACTCTTTGACGCAACACTATAACGACTTTTTGTTATGCTAATTATTTCCTTCCAGCTGCTACAAGAGCAGCTGTTGTACATTGTACACATAAAGCGGCAGCAAAGGTGCAGCCTTTCTCGTTATCTTCTGCTGATGCTTCTGCTACCTCCAGGCCTAAGTTCCATTTCTGACGCCCCAGTGGGACCTGCTAAAAATGGATACAACAAGGAGAAAAATTCAGGTAAGCATAAAAGCTCCCATTCACCAGCTTTTCTGCAGCACTTGCCAAAACAGTTTGACAGTGTGATACAACTTGCCTTTGGTACAAAAAGGGAGGAACAAATTAATCATCTTAGATTTATATTGTGCCAAGGACCCTTCTCTGGGTCTGTGTAGAGGCTATCATAGAGGTGTAATAGCTACAGGCTGCTTTTGAGGGTAGTCTTCACGACAGCAGTCCGAGGCTGCCTGACCCAGGTATTGCCATGCACAGTGCTGTACTTCACCTGTAGGATCTGTTACATTCACACTGCACACCAGCTAAGATAATGCTACCAATGACCAGGATCCCACCTTGTTCTGCCCTGGGCCAAAGCAATCCCTGGCAGCCTGTGTCAGTATCAGGACTCAGCTCTTCAGCATCCTCACCTATTATGGTGCTTCAATCATAGCTCAAATTTTTTGGCACTAGGTGAGCAAAAAGAAAGCTCAAAGATTTGACAGCTTCCCCAATGTGGAAGCCACAATTTTTTGGATCACTCTTGTGATCATATGCACAAGGCATCTGTGAGTTCACCACTAAAACCATGTCACTGTAACTGACACAAGTCAGCTCATTCTCTTGGTCATTGTTACACTAAGAGTATGACAAAGTCACTAATGTTTGATACAAATTAAAACAGCCTCTCCCTAATGTAGGACAACTTCATGGCTATTGAGGGAAAGAATCCACAACTCTTAATTGTGGGATCGTCTGGATTTTTAGAAGACATATAGAAGAGAAGTGGGGAGATAACGTGAGAAAAAAAAAAGGAACATGCATGACAATTTATGTCACTACAGTGTATCAGCATCATGTATCTAACAGAATATCCATCCTGGCACAGAAAAATAAAAGGAGGAGGGTCAAATGATTATATTTGGCTATTATAACTGAGTGATCCAATCTTTTGACAAGGACTGTTAAACTATTAATGTTATTGTGGATCAATCTTTGCCTGGAAGGCAGCTGTTGATGTGTCTGAAAGCTTCTGTCACCCTGTGTCGGGGTCCAACCCACTGTTTTGGCAAAAGAGCTGACTTAGTTGTTAGGCAGGGAGGGAATGTGATTGTTCTGGGAGCAGTTGTCTGGAAAGGCAGCACAGTGCTTTTAATGCAGGTCAGCACTGGTATGAGAGGCAGCTATGTGGCACGGCTCAGATGTCCATTCAGGCAAAACAACCTTTGCATCATAGCTCCCTGTTGAATTTTCAAACAGTTTGTAAAAGTTCTTGGAAAATACTGGTCTTAGGATTCTGTCTTCTTTGTAAATAAGGAGAGTAAAAAGTTTTATAAAATTTGTCTCATAATCTTCAGGGTGCACCACAAACATAGCATGGACATGCCTTCAGCAAGTAACCAAACACAGAAGAATGGACCATGTAAGCATGATGATAATTTGGATTTTTGGGGTTTTTAATATCCTTTTCTCTCCCTCCAGAACTCCCCTTGCTTTCCAACACCAGGGAAATTTAACAGATGGATTTGTCTATATCCAGGCTTGACCATGCTCTTGAATGCATAGGCTATTTTAGATAAAGGGTATTTTATGAGGCTATGTTAGATAAAGATGACGAGAAAATGAATTCCACAGTACACATTATGAGTTCTTTCATGTTTTCAACTTGTGTCACAAGACATCTCAAGTTATCACGAGAACAGATCATATAACAGTTTTAGTAGGTGTACAATGGTACAATGGAACACAGAGTGATATTCCACTTTGCTCAAATTAAACTCTTTAATTGATAGCCATGACTTACCACTGCTTTTTGACTACATAAAGTCTTTCATTCCCAGATCTGAAAGCCTTTCAACAGCATGGGAGATGATGATATCCTTTTTCTATAGAATATAGAAATGATAGGTAGAGAGGTTAAGTAACTTATCTGATAGACTTAGAGGTATTGCTAGCAATAGAACTCACACCTTCAAGCAGCACGGCCTAATTGGGTTTTGAGTGTCTATACAAGTGTCAGTTAGAGAAAGGTTTTACTTGAGGCTTGTCTCCTAATCCCACGTGAATCTAGAAGGCTTCAGCACTTTATATGAATCAAGCCTATGGTCGTACTAATCTACCAGCTTTAAAAATTTAATTTGTAAGCAAGATCAACTTTATCACTTCAGCATGCTCAAGCAGCTCAAATCAGAGTGAGCATGAGTTTTACCATAAAGTTCCTAGCAACGCAAGTTTAAAGCTTGTAATGTTAAATAATTCATGTTTAAATTAAGCCCTCAGAATTCTTATGTCACCTCTCTGTTTGCTGTAAGTGTTCTGCCTGTGATATAGCTACAAACCTACCTTATTTTATGCTGGTATTTTCCATTCACTTCTGTGAGATAGAATCAGAGCTACTGAACTGCTACTACAATCTCTGTATCAATAGTTAAAAGAAATCTTTTTTACTCTAACAATTTGGGAGATCCAACAAGGTTGTTGCATGAGATTCTGGTCTTTACAATGCTCTGAATCTTAAAGAATGCGCAATATACGCAGTTAGGACAAGTAAAACTAGTACTGTACCCTGAAATTTATTGATTTGCTTTGACAACAGACATACATTATAAGTAGGTTAAGTACCTCTCTCAACAGCAAGGATAAGTATTTAAAAATCATCCTACATTTGTGCAAATTTATGTGTTGGAGGATTCTTTTTCTTAATAGGCTGAAATGGATATTTTCAGTTTGTGGCTCATTTGCAGAACACATTCCTTTGTTCTGCATGAGAAGTAATCAAGGTGCAAGACATTACCTTTGATTCCAGATGGACATTCCAGCACAACTCAGAAAATAACTTTAAATCATGTGAGTTGTGTCCATTCTTCATAAGAGTGTTTTCAGCAATATCCTGTCACAGACTTTCCAAGTTATTGAAAATAGATATATTCTACTATTCCTGCAGAATTTTTCTCCTAGTATCAGGTTTTATGGTGGTCATAGGTTGAATCATATATCTGTAAAATAGCCATTAATGCTTGCATTAATTCCCATTTTTGACCAATTGACATGCATTATTTTCCTGACTGACTTTGTATTTGACACACAGCATACTCTGTAGTTAGTAAATTCAGCTGATAAGTAAACACATGAACAGACAGCACCAATATTGTATTCCTGTCTGCAGAAGAGTCTTCTGCATTTCACTCTTGGATATTTTTGACGGCTATCACAAAGATGAAGGCTGAGTGACAGAGGTGACTTATCTTGACAAGAGATGCTGCTGCTTTGCAGAGGACCACAAGGAGGAAAAACAAGAGAATCAAGACAGAAGACTTGATTTACGTCTTGTTGTACATACAGTGCATCTGAAATTACATTTTCCTTTGAAGACTGCTTCAAGCACAGAACTGACAATGAGGTATAATTTATCCACAAGAGAAATGGCAGGGTCAGCATTTCAAAGTAAAATTTAATGTAAGTGTTGAGTGTAGTAACAATAACGGTGCTAGTCACTCATCTGTCTTACCATTCATTACAGAATACACAATATACCAAAATTTATATATTCTATATTTAGTATCTAGTCATTATACATTATATTCAGCCTCTTTGCCCTTTGTACTTGCTTACTTTTTTTCAAATTTCAGGCAGTCTTGGATATTTTGGTTGTCTGTATTTGGACTAGGACAGCACAATAAGGCACGATACAATCCCGATGACATTATTTCCTTAGTGTATAGATGATCATACAGAACTCAATAAGTACATTTAATAAAGTAAGATCCAATCCATGGGAAAAAATAGATTATTTCTCTATATAAATTACTCCTATAATGGTCATTGATTTCCATTGTCCCTATTTCCAGGAAGATTCTATACACTTTGATCTATACTGTGCAATCCTACTTGCCTTATATAAAACTTCTGAATGAGGCCTTTCTTTCAATAGTCAGGACAGTGTCCTACAGAGTAGTATTAAGAAAGAAAGACAAAACCACATTTTTCTTAGCCTGTGGGTTCCTCTTTTTCATTGGCTGAACAAAAGGAGAAAAATATTTGTAGTATTAAAAAGAAGTTTTAAGTTAAATTGCATTAGAATTGAACCTTTAAAAACAATATGTAGCTCATGGACAAAACTAAATAATTTAGTAAATTAATTTTGAGCTCAGAACTCTCAAGTAACAATTTGGATTTAAAAAAAATAATATTCATTTGAGCTTCTTCTTTAAAACTTTTTTCTCACAGTGTAAAAGGTAATCTTAGGTCCACTTAACACCTAAAAGACAAGTAGTTTTAATTATGCATATGATGCAGAAGAATCAATTAAGCAACAGAGTAATTGTAATATGACTAAGGTCAAATAAGCAAGACAGCAGCAGAATAAGGAATACAACTCTTTTTCCTTCTGTAATGACTATACATAAATGAGATGGAAATTAAAAAGTAATTAGGAGAAATATATTGAATTTGTATTCCTAATAGGCTACAGGGTTTTGGCTTTCTTTTCTATGCTCTGGCCGGGCCCAGGGGACTGATACACATTTTCTGGTAGGTGAAGGAGGTAGCTGAGCTGCAATGCATTGATCTGTGTGCCACAGGTTGCAATTGTTCTGTAATTAGGCCTTTTATTCTGAAAGCATGGCTCATCATACTTTGGCATATTGAGACCCACATTTGAGATTCTGAAGAAGCCACTGTGCTCTACAGTATACAATAGGCATTCAAATAAGCAAAAATTTCATGTGTGGAAACACATCATACAGCTTTAAAACTAACTATGGTTTGCCTTGCCTTACTCTTGACCAACATTTGATAACCTAAACAAATAAAACTTTGCACTTAACATCACTATTTTTTTTTTTAATTGTGAGATGAAAGCAGGGCCTAAGTTTAAGCTTTCTCATTTAATGGACCAAATTCTCATAAAATGTCCCTTATATTTTTGTATTCACAAAAGAAAAAGTGCAACACTTCCTGAAGCTACCCTGTGTACTCATAACAATGGCATTTCTATATATAGTTTGGTACACATAAATAGAATTTAGCGGAATATCACAATCATATGTTTGATTATAGATGATGCATGGCAACTTCTACCAGGTATTTTTTGCTACACACACTTTAGCTTTCAGACAGATAATCTGCTTTCAGGTAGGAATGGCAATGAATACTGAGCATTATCAGGTTTCCTGTTCTTTTCTGGTTTAAAATGCTGTTGTAAGGGATTCCAGGCCATGTTTTGACTATCCACACTATGGATACCACCTTCCCTGTCCCCCGCCACTTCAATTCTTTTGGAAAAATCAGTTACCATCAATTAAGTGTATTGAGGGAAGCAAGGCAAAGGAGAAAATGTGAAAAAACCCCTACTTTCCATACTTTTTGACTTCCAGCTAGGATAACCTAGAAAACAGGGTTTTTAGAAAAATATAAAAAGGTTGTACAAGAAGAATTTTTAACACTCTGTTGTTTTTCTTTTTTTCTCTGTCAAATGAAGATAAAGAAGATAAAGTGTAAAACTGAACTCTAAATATAAGCATTTTTTAATTTGCAGTTGAAAAGAATTGTGTTATGTTCTAAAAATATTATTCAAAATGAAATGTTCATTTCAAACAGTCTAAATAGAAATGTATACAATTTCATAAATGACTTTTCCACATGGAAAACTCCAGTGCATGTTAGGGATTAGCATTTAAGCCTCTAGTCTGGATGGGGCTGGGTATGTGGATCTGCTAGAGACTCCATTAAAGAATTATTTTCCTTGGATGGAAGCTATGTATTTTCTATATATGGAAAATCATGTGCATCTGCATGCTTGCAGGACAGTTGAAAACTCCTCCCATCCCTTTACAACTGTTTTGTGAGCAGAGCATTGCAGTTCCAAAGACGATGCAGTTATGATCAAGTACTAAATGACACAATCTAACCATCAGAGGAAAAAGTAAGAAAGAAATAAGTCTACGTTCAGTAAACTGCAAATTCATAGAGAATTTACAAAAGGAAAAAAATAACAAAATTATTATAATTGGCTGATAACAAAGTTAATATTGTTATTATATGAAAGGTGTATCTTTGGAGGACATGCAATATCTTGCATGAAAAACAGCTGTATCATCCAATATGACACTGTTGTGACATCACCTTGGCCTAGACAGAGTAGATCATCAAAAATTACTGGATGCTGCAATTTTCTGAAGTTTTTAAATTAAAATGTATTCATCTTGTTATTTAAAGGATTCTAGTGTCAAAGACCCTAGAAAGTGAAAAACTGTGATAGACTTATAAAATGTGCTGTGATAGACTTATAAAATGTGCTGTTAGAAGGGGAGATAATCCTGAGCAGATAAAATTTTTAATGCTGAAATATTAACACATTATTGAATATGATTATTGTATTATTTGAAAAGGGAAAGATTGGTTTAGGGATTAAAAGACTAATGATAATATTTTAGAACTCTCTTTTTCTAGCATCTGATAGAAGAAAATTATCTGTTGCTTTCCATATCATGAAAAACTATGAAATGCGCCAAAATGTGGAAAATTTCTGCTCAGAAAAAGTAGACTAAACTAAGTGTAAATGTTGAACTGTGTCCAGTACAGAAACTAATTTTCTTGTCTCTCTATTTCTGGTTCTAATTCTTTCTAACAGCCAAGTGCCAATAATAGATTTTTTTGAGTACTTTTTGTAAATAGAAAGGGTCCAAATTTATAAATTTTCATCTCACAAGCACAACAGAGTGTATAAACTAGTTTTGTTTAATTTATACTGCATTTGCTCGTGGAAGTAGTAGGCAGGTGACTATTACTCTTTGTAAGCTAATATTTTGTTCCATTTGAGAAGAATACATAAGTAAAGTCAATACCTAAAGAAGGCAGGGAAAAAACCTATTAACATTAAGAGAAATAGTGTTGACTAAAAGATACCAATGAATTTCTGAATGTGTAATATTTCTCTAATGAATTTTCTTGTGCAAAGTGTCTTTTATCATTTTGATCAAAATTTCTTTGTACCTGGAACTAGATGGCTGTAGAGAGAAATTAGAATAAGGTTTATGATTTGCAAAATAACCCTTAGTACAATTTCAAAAAGTTAATGGTGCTACCAGGGAAGAAAACGTTTCATGAAACAAGGTATAGATGCATGCTGTGATAACTCTTAGGGGGCTAGTTCTCATTCAACAGAATTTGGCTGCTCCAAAGGAGACTGGTATGGATCAAAAAGCTATTTAAGTCAATCAGAATGTTTCTAGTCACTCAACGGGAATTAAGCAAGTCTGTGGGAATCCAAACAAGTAGATCTGTGTGTTTTGATGTGTGTTGCAAACTCCTGCTGAAATCTCCAGAAATCTCCACCACTGAAGTAAGACAGAAAATCAGTCATGTTTAATGCAAGATTTGAACTGCAGTTTGTGAAAGCGTGATTTTTTTTCCCTTTTTTACTGGCACAGGAAAGACTATCTGTTTTCTCATAAATGAAGTATATGAAAATCCTTGTAATACCCATGTTTTGTACTGTGCTGAAATAGACATGGGGATATTCATATAGCAAAGCTGTGATTATAATTTGATTAATTTATTTATTTCCTTAATAAATTGTTAAACTACCAGCAGTGACATGCCCAAATGTTATGGTTACGACGAAGGTCAATTACGTCATTTGAGGTGAGTGCTGCTGTGAGTCCTGTGCCCTTGGCCTCCTTTGCCACACGGTCCAGAAGCTGTCACTGCCATTGGCATG
>VYZT01054381.1:6912-22048 GCA_013400735.1 Pomatostomus ruficeps
GGTGAAATCTTGCAGGAACTTTGCCAGCCCTCCCGTGCCTTCGGAGCAGCCCAGGCAGCCCCTGGAACCATGAATGGATGCCCGGTGCCCCACCAAAGCATCGTGGCATGTAACAGCTGTAATTCCTAAATAATATAAAAGTAAACTGACTCATCTGGCTTAGTCAACAGAAATTGAAAAGACATGGAGCCTCAACAGGCAGAATCTTTTGTCCTTTCTGTTAGACACATCTGATTATGGCCAGATCACTTGAGAACTCAAATTTGGGGGCTTACAAGTGTATAGACATGAAAGCATGAGTGAAAGTAGGCTGTGAGAGAATGAGCCTGAATGGGTAAAATTTATCTGCCTAGAAATTCCCAAAAATGTAATCACCCCTCACTTCCCTGATCTTGTCTATGAGTTTTGCTACACTAATTTCCTCCAGACCAGTTTTACAGCTAAGCTGTGTGATGTTAATAAAGAATGAAGCCATTATAGGTGAGAGGGTTCTGAGTTCACTGAGTACTCCCACTCATTCTGCAGCAGCTCTTCTGCTCTGAGGTAACAGATGAGGATGCCCTTTGAAAGCACCCTCTGAAACTCTCTTTGGTTGCACAGTGGGCTGTGGAGCAGAGGTTAGTGCAGTCAGAAAGATTGATGGCTTTCACTGAAGAAACTCTTTAAAGTACCTTCCCACACACATTCCTGGTTATATCACAGTGAATTTAACTTGTGACTCGATATAAGTCACTAAGAATAATAGAGTCTGATTTACTGCTGTTTCATGCTAGCTCTGGACTCAATTGAGTTACACAGGCATAAAATTCAATAGTGAAGAAATCCATAATATGTGCCTACCCATATCAGTCATTTCCGAAGAAAACATAATCATCCTCGCTATAATCTTCATAAGCAAAAAAAAAACAAAGCAAAAACCAAACCAAAACAAAAACCAAAACTCCACCAAAACAAACAGAAAACTGAATTTTGCTTATGACAATTGTTATACATGCAGAGATACATTTTAAAATGTTTCTCCCCTGCTGCATAGATCCTACTGTACACAAGCCATGAAGTAACTCCTGTATATGGATATTGTCTCAAAAAGAGGGATTGCAGGCCTATTTCCAATACTTATCTGTTTAAAGATTACCACCCAGGATAAAGCAAAAGTAACCTAGCTGCTTCTCCTGGCGGTACCCATCATACAGACTTTAAGCAGATTATGGTAATTAAGATAGAAATTGCAGGAACTTGCCTTCTAATTAAAATGGAAATGGAATTTACAAAACAAATATGTAACAAACTCTGCTTTCTCCTATACTAAAACAAAATGCAATAAAATCTGCACGGTATTGCCAGATGCTATTTTGTGCTGATATCATGAACGGGAGGGGTGGGCCCCTTCATGCTCTTTATCAGCAATGGACAGGCTGAAGAGCAACAAGCAGTTCTCCACCTGGAAGAGAGCTTAGCCAGGCACTAATGGCTTCTGCCTTTCTTTGAAATTGCAGCATTTCTCCTGGAAAGGTATTAAATGCTGCCTCATTTATAGGAACTGAAAGGAGAGAAAGCAACTGGCATTAATTCAAATGGGTATTTTAAGCAACTGGACCAGTATGGAAGGAACCAAGAGGTCTGGAAGAAAGGGGCACCAGAACAGTGGAAAATGCACAGAAAAGAGATCCAGGAATGTGCTGAAGCAAAGCTGTGAGCTAGGAGGGATACTGCATGTCCTGATAAAATATGTGTGACACTGCAGATGCCATACTTTGTCCTCGGATGCTTGCAGATGCCAATATTACAGGGATGTGAACAAACTGCATCTTTGCTTTGTGTTCCCTGCTGCAAGAGGAGCAGAAACCTGGCTCTGGCCTGTCCTGGTGATGATTGCTGCTGTTTTCCAAATGTAGAGGAGGCATAGGGTTATGTCTTTGGGGATGCAGAAAGAGCAAGGAAAATTGAAAAACAAGGCCTGCGTATGCTAACATCTGAGCACACCCCTGGTTCCGGGTGTGTTATCAGGCATTATATTGATTTGAACTGCCACCTATCAGGCAACCTAAGCCATGACACAAAAATTTTCTTTCTATTTGGAATTAAATTGTGGAGCCCATACCTTGGATTCAGAGACTTCGGATCACACTGTGAGAGCCTGGTTCATCTGTTCACAGATTTATTTACCAACCTTTGCCTCAGGCAAACCTTCTGCACCAGTATGAACTCCTTTCTAAAATATTACACAAAATAAGTGGCAAAGGGGTGTTGATTTTATAACTACCTAAAATGTGAACTCACTGGGAAATTTTTTTTGGGAAAATATTTTTCCTCATGAATCTCAGATGCCTCTGAAGCAACTCTGATGTAGCCCACCTTCTACACTTTTTTCCTGCGCTGTGTCCCTATTTTGATAGAAATAAGGGTGTTGGGTTGGCTTACACTTCTCCTGGTCAGAGGGACTAGAGAGACGTTTGAATTCTCCCAGTAGAGAGAGGAGCTTTTTCAGACGTACCCTAACCTGAAGGCTAGTAGAGGAAAATGGAGTGCACTGTCATATCCAGAAGAGACCTCAATTTTTGTAAAGACTCATAATTTGTGCCCCCAATACATCCAAAGAACTGATTTCTTAGGAAACTGTGTGGATACATTGAATTACTCTTTCATAAAGGGTTCATACAGAGCACAGTCTACCCTATTCACCTGTCAACAGCACTGCCACTTCCTCTATCAATGAAGTCCAGAATTAGTGTTAGCAATTGTGGAAAAAAAACTGCTTTCTGTCTTGAAAGCAAGCACAATGAGGCATTGAGCACTTTCATGGATGGTCTCAATTTGTAACAAATCAAGAAAACCTTGATTGTACTAAATTGTGGTCTTTTTGTCTGACTACTATGCACCACAATTTCTAAGTTCACTGTGACACAAATAAAATAATTTCAATTTCACTTTTGTGAATATATGTTACTTAGCAAGATAAAGTCAGATCCATACTGACTTCACCACTTCTCACCAGACACAGGTGTTCATTCTCTAAAGCTTGTAATTTTTAGGACAAACCAGCTTGATTATATTAAATATATGAATCCAAGTTTTTTAGATCCAAATATTTTATTGATTATGAAAAGATAGATGCTTGAAATGCTAACAAAAATCAGGCTTCATTCAGAAATTCCATGTTCAAAGTTAGAGAACAATGGACCAATGGATTGTTTAGTTTAGGGTTCCCATGTTACCTGGAAAATTATTTGTTTTGTTGGGGAAGGGTGAAAACTCATGTTAGTCTTAATTATGCTAATATGAGTAATTAGTAGATGGTGACCAGTGGACCAATCAAAGTACTATCATGCTACATATTTCTTATTTAATCTTCTATTTGCTGCAGTAATTTTCCCTACTTGTCTCTATTTTTTCTGAGATTTTTGTAATTTTCACATTTTTTATTTCTGCCTTATGATTTAGGCAGGTAATCATTCAGCAAAGCAGATGACATCTTTAACATTCTTCTGTTTGCTTAGCTTAGAAACCTAATGCCCCTTTCAGAACTTTTAGTTTACTCTAGTTTACTGAAACATCCATAATTTTCTACTCCATGACTCCATGCAGATATTTCTTCTGTCCAACTCTTTCAGTGAAAATACTTGTTAGTTCAGATTTTGAAAACTGTATTTCATATTTCATGTACTACTGTAATGTCCTGCATTAAAGAAAATAGATATAGACTAGGAGTGGTTTTTAAATGACTGACAACAAAAGAAAAGGTAAACTTCCTCGATTAAGAAAGTTTAATGATTGAAACAAATGAAAACCAATGATATTAATACTAAGTATTCTTAATACATTATTACTATTATTAATAATAATTGAAAAGGAAAGAAAGAGTGAGAGAGGAATAAAACACAAGAGAATTATATGAGACACAAGCCTATTGCTCACCATCTGCTGAACAATGCCCATCCCATCCCTGAGCAGTGATTGCCCCTCCCAGTCAAGTCCCCCTAGTTAATATATTGAACATGACGTGCTTCTGAGCTTCCCCCTAGTTTCTGTACTGAGCATCTGAGATATTCATCATTCATGAATATCTCTTTGGCCAGTTCTATGCTGGCCATGTTCCCTCAACAGCATCTTGTGCACCTCCACACTGGCAGAGCATGGACAATCAAAAAGTCCCAAACTTAGAGTAAGCACCACTAAGCAACAACTAAAACAGTATATCATCAACATTACTCTCATATTAAACCCAAAACACAGCACTGTACCAGTTACTAAGAAGAAAATTAGCTATCTCAGCCAAAACCCCAACTCAGCCTTTATTCATAGAAGAGGTGTCCCCAGCCTCTGATCATTTTCATGGCGCTCCTCTGGACCTGGCCCGTCAAGTCTGTGTCTTTCTTGAACTGTTGTTCTCAGAACTGGATGCAGTTAGTCCATCGTAAAGGGCCACTACAAAGGCACAATGGTCTGCTGAAACGTGACATTTTTCTAGCTAGCTGCCCTTGCGTGGCAAATTTTATCAACATGAGGTCACTTTGTATATATGTAATTATATTAGTTTTTAGTGTTGGATGTATTATTTCAGACAGAACTCCAGATTTTGCCTGGATGACCTAATCAAACTCACAGTATTATAACCATTACAATAAGAAATCTACAGATTTTTTTCTCAATATTTTGAACAATCTATTATTAAACAGACCCTTTTCCACCGTAGTAATGCCTAGGATATTCAGCTGTAGACCAAAACTGTATTATGCTGAATATTATTAGCTTTTAGAAACAGAAAAGAATAAAAAAGAAGTAATTTTTATGAACTTATATTTTCAATCAGCAAAAGGATAATGGGCAATGCCTTTAAATATGAATTACTGGCAATTAGAAGAATTATAACCACAGGAGAAATAGCCGTTAATTGCCTCTGTGGGAAATCTGGGCCAGAGAGTCCGCCAAGGCATGGGCCTTCCTGAGAGCCAAAAGAGGTTTCCAGTGATTCATCCAGTGAGAATTTGATGAGGCTCCCACTATATCAAATTAATTAAGTGTCTAAGTGCTGTCAGTCTACATGTAGCTATTCCCATGCAGGTACCCGACACTAAAGAGTCCTCAACTGCACAGTACTGAGAATTTCTGAGTCTGTCCTGTCAATAGCTGGGAACCCCAACCCACTCTTTTGCTGGTTTAGAGTGACCATCCACTGCTTCCTTAGCAGCTTTGCTGCTCCTTGAGAATGGTGTCCTTCATCATGCCAGCTTTGCCTCTCCTTGTTATCCACTTAAATCTTGTTTTCTCTGGCAATAGAGTACACATATAAAAAGCCATAAGTACCAACCCATGGAAGGATACTTAATTTAGTTTCAAAATGTATTTATAATGTAAAAGGTAATTTCACTCTTCTCCATGTCTACAAGATTTTGATTTCCACAGGCATCTCCACAGCTACTCAGAACTGGCTGCAGCTGCTGAAGATGAACTGGGCACAGTTTGGGTACCACAGCAGAAGTTCTGGCCCACTAAACATGCAGGTGTGTCAGCTCCACTGCTCCTGCTCTGTGCTCAGGTAGACAGAATACTCTTGCCCACTCACGGGTGAATAATTTCTAACTGGTTATAGTGCCTATAGCTGCTTGAGTGGCAACCTGAATTGCAATAGGAAGATTTTTGGAATGAAGAAGGTATGAGCAAAAGCCTCACTCTGTTAACACTGCTCACTGCTGGTATTTGTCTATAAATCTTTTGGGAATTAAGGAACTACTTTGCCTTCATATTGCCTGTACTGCCATCATATTCTGATCTTAGATTTCTAAAATCAGTGAAAGCAATGCGTTGTGGCCTGAATGCCTACCCTTGTTCACATGGGGAAGCGTGTGTCCTGTATCTTGTCAGCTTCTTCTCCCACAGAGATAGAGTCACAGAAGTGTTTTTGTACCTGTGCCAAGCCCTCAATGGAAAATAAGGACACTCACAGCATCCTATTCTGTAGCACACAGAAAGGAAATGAGGAGAGATGACATGTTGCATGTACAGCCCCTTAAGTACAAAAGGTTGTACCTGCAAGGAATACTGTCAAGATGTGTCTGTTGAAATGCCACTCTTCCCTGTTTTACCTCACTGGTTCAATCCCCACCCCGACGGCACAAACATGCAACCCTAGGCGGGGTTCCCCAGCACCAGAATTGCAAAGAGATTTTTGTCAGCCTTGCTTCTAAAAATAGGTATTGGGAATCCACCTGGGCTCTGAGAAATTGTTTGGCTGAGGATTTTTTCTTTCCTCTTGGATATCCTTTATTATAAGGCAGAAATAGCAGCAGATGATGTGGAAAGCCAAGACATGAAATGTCAGTGCAAGTCTTGCATCCAGAGCAACACCAGGAGCACAGAAAGGTCTGGAAATGCTCCTCTCAAAATCTCTTCCCAGAAGTGCATTCTGTTAGGCAATTGAAAGACGAAAACCTGACTTTGGCAAATAAGCTCCTGAAATGTCTGTGATCTTGCCTCCTTAAAAAATAAACTAGTTGTGTTTGTGTAGAGAAAACATGAAAACTTATTTGTTTTCATTTTGCAAATACACTAGAATTTGTTCATGACAAAATCTTAATGAAGTTTTTTGCTTTTTGTGATTTTTGATAGCTGGATGTGCAGCCATTCAGTCTTGTGAATTTGTGTTCCTCCCGCTGGAGAGATAATATAGTCTGTATATGCTTTAGCAGATAATTTATTTTTAATAATTCACTCAAGGATAATTTCTGATTTCATTAAAGTCAAACTCTATAATTTAAATAAATACAGTCCTTGAAGCTTTAGGCTCCCAATGTAGATTTTTAAAAACGTATTCTTGTTTCGGTCATTCAAAAAAAAAATGGAGTGATAAATATTCAAAAATGAAGTCCCTCATGACTTTCCTGAAGAATTCTCACAGCCAAATCGTGTGCCTTACCTGAGTAATAGTCTTAAGTATGTAAAAACAGTGTGATACAAATGCGTAAAATGGGGGAAGTTCCAGCTTCTTTGCCTTGCCTTTAATTTTAGCTTATGCCACAATGTTTAAAGGCACAAGTGTTCTAACAAATACACATTTCTCTTGAAACTATCATGGAGCTGGGTCTTCACTCAGTTATTTTGTAGGCTCACAGCTCTCTTCTCACTCCCTTCTTATCTCATTTCCACTGACATGTCTGGCTGACTGGACTTGCCTCCACACATCATAAAGGTGATTCTTCAAAAAAGCTCCTCCCTTGCTGCTGCCTTCTAGGAGCAGGGTCAGCCAGAGCTGCCCTCTTTTGTGCTCGGCCTAGATGAAGAGCATTGAGTTGATTGGAACATTTTCATAGAAATGTATTTTTGCTGGAACATGGGGCTTAGCTAAAGCTTTTCATAAGAACACAATAAATTCACCTTTTCTCTTTTGTGAGACTTCTCAGAGCAGCAGTCTATTATCAATTTTTGTTTGAAAGCAGGAGAGAGAGAAAGAAGCAGAGGCTGGAGAAAAGAAGGAGAATAATAAAAGACCTTATCTTTTCAATCAAAATGTGGGTATTTCATGAAAGCACTGAAAAATATCTGGCATTTTTTTGATGTGGAAAGTACCCATGAAATGAAATGATACTCACTTGGTTCTGCCCCATTGTGAGGAATACAGCTGATGAAGAAAGTATCCACACTCCTCTCAGGATATTTATTTGATCACTGTTCTCAGAACTGTTTTAATTCAGCTCCTTCCCTTTGCACCACTGCTTGTTCGTCTCTCTGCAAGCCCTTAATACTGTGTGGTTTTTTCCCTTTAGAGTAAGCTAAAACTGGTCATTTAATGAAGGTCATCAAGCTCTACCTTTCCTACCAGATGGAGTATCTAAAGGCTTTGTGCTTTCCCATTGCTTGTATTTCCCATTATCCAATTTATCACTCAGTACTGGGAGAATTTACTCACAACTGGAGTATGCTGGCTGTTTATCAGCTATGCAAACATGGAGACCCTACTCTCTGCTGTGCAGGCTGCCCTGTGCGGAGAGCCCCTGAACACTGCCTGCAGTGCTCAGAGGACTTTTGCTCTTCCATTGCAGACTAATTTTACACTGTTTTTCTGATTCTAACAGACTGGGAGCTTAATTTTGATATTTAACTTCTGTTTCCTTTGCTTTGTGCTAGTATGTTTTCAGGTCCTGATTTTGCATTTTCTCTAGCAAAAAGATAAGCCTAGATTTGTATTTACATGGGTTAGCAGTCAGAAAAAGGATCTGCTTTCACAGGTTTATGACATCTCCCTTTCACTACTACTATGCCATTTTCTCAGGGCCTTCCCAAATGACCTGCTGTACGGGCCATACCAGATACTGTGCAACATGTTCCTGCCAAGTGCTCTATGTACTCCACAGAACTGTAAAGTGATGTCAAAGAGAGGAAGGAAAGCTGTGCAGAATGATTTGTTGGAAGTGTTTGCCTTCTGTTCAAAAAGGTCAGAAAGGAAAAATTTAAAAATGGTATGTCTATTTTTTAAACTATCTTATCTCCTGGGATTATATAAAAAATTTTTAGGTTTTCTATGGTAGGAGGTGATTAAATGAGCACTGAGGTGGTAAATGAATAATGATGCTTCCTCAGTTGCAGAGAGCTGTTGTGTCCATTGAGCAAATATTGACATGAAAAGAAACTCAGAGGTTTGTGTGCAACTGGATTCTTTTTGTAGCCTGGTTTCCTAAGAAAATTAGAGTAAAAAAAGGATATATTCATGTGTCCAGTCATTCATCTGTACCTCTGTCCTTCTCATAATAGGTTTTGAAACAGTTAATGAAATGTCTGCAGTCTTGTTTGAAAAGAGGATTTGGATATTGAAGGTCTTTTAGTTGAAAATCAGTATCTGGGTAAGGACTGAGAGAGACATCCCAGCCTACCTAAAACAAAGGAAGGCAGAAATGTTGCCTTTATGCATGGTGGCTCACTGTGGATGAAGTCCCGTGCCAGCCTCAGCATGGCTGCTCCCAGTAGCATCAGTGATGTGTCTATATGCCAGTGCAGGAACAAGCTCAGGTGTTTGTGCTGGGAGAGCCAAGAGAAATGCTCCTTCAGTTCCGGCACAGTGCTGCTTTGTGGACATCCTAGATCAGAATAAAGGGCTTTTGATTTAAACAGTTGGACTAAAACACTTACCCATGTGTTTTCTCCTGGGGTGAAATCTAAATCATGAGCTCTGAGCTTCTGCTCTGAGGCTTTCCTTGACTATCCATTTCCCTCAAACAGATACTGCCTCACAGAAGGGTAGTGTGAAGTATTTTGTGTAGGGGGTTTAGTCTTTTTTGCCTTGAAGGCATAGAATTTGCCAGAAAATGGACTTGTTTAAAATTGACCCACTAAGTAACTTTCTAAAATTAATAATTACATTTAAATAATTATACCATAGTCCTTCAGGTCTTCACAGCATTTCGATAATATTGCAATGATGCCATCATTTTGAAACTGTTATCCTCATGAAATGTAACTCTGGGATACCACATTACCAAATACTGGCAACACTTAGTGGTCTGTTAACTCTTTAATCGTTGATCACTTCAGAAAATACACCATGGTAACACATTTAATTGACAATTTGTTGTTCCTGAAATTTCTACATGGTGCATCTGAGGCTGTCAAAATATTTACCCTACCATATACACTCCCTGACACTATGCATGCTTCCCTTTTCCTCTTTAAACAATAAAGAATATAGTGAACCTCTCTGGAAAAAAACTCAAACCCAATCAGAAATTATGTTATACAATAATAAATTAAGTAACAGGAGAAATATCCCAGATTTTATTTACTGGTTGGATAGCACAGACTCCTGGGTACATGCCTTGGAGCTTCAGCAAAGCCTTCTTATCCATACGATGACCCAGAACTCTACTGCAGTAGATACTCAGCAATTTTTTCTAAGTATAATTGTAAGATATGTGAATTTGTGTAAAGGAAATATATTTGATCAAGAAATAGAAAAGATATCAGAGTTTGATCCTAAGTCCTAAATCTATTTTCCTAGTCCTGTTGCTCCATTCCTGAGATGGCATTTGCAATGTCACTAAGGTAGTTATTGGGAGCAGTGGTAAGTAGCAAACTGATATACAAAATGCCACTTTTGTGCACCACATTGCTTTTGGTTTTTTTTTCAGGAGTATGAGAAATAGGCCTGAAAAGGGGTGTTAAAAAATAAAGAAATATATCCTTCATCTTTATAATAATATTGAAATAAATCTGAAAGTATTACTACCACCATCACTGGATCTTATAGCAGAGTACAACTGAATGTCCCTTTCAAAAAAACCCCAATCCAACCAAACTCTCCCCCTCTCAAAAAAACCCAACCCCAAAACCAAACAAAAAACCCCAACAACAAGGAAAAAACCAAAAAACAAAAACCAAAACCCAAAACTAAATCCCCCAAACAAACAAGAGAAACAAGAGATATCACTTAGGCATAAAAACATTTTTCCTATAACAAGACACTTGCAGAAAGTACCAAAGCAGTAACAGTAAAAATGATTTATTAAAACTCTCATTTAGTGCCAAAGCTATTGAGAAGAAGAAATTGTCATATTTTGAATGTATAATTGCATATTAGAAAGAGTGCATAAATAAAACAGCAGTACTGATCCTTCAGTCAGTGCGTGAGCACATGGCTATAATGAGTGAAGAATATCGATCAGAGGAGAAGCCAAGTATGCTCAGTGCTTTTAAGACGTGTGTTCTCCCCCGAAAACCTCTCTGTGCATTCAGGAAGCTCACATATTGTCATAAACACAGAAAAGTCACAGTTACTGACAAGTACTTATGAAAATCAGTCTATTAATCTTAACTTCAAATCATTATCAGAGGTGAAGGAATGTCTTATAATGTATATAAAAGTGTGTGAACTTGTCAAAAAGGCTAGCTTAACATTTGGAGTATGAATGCGGTCAACACTGACAACTAGGATGCCTACCTAGGATGGAAAAAACCCATTTGACTAGGTGCTGAGCATGGTGGAGACACAGTCAGGCTGGTTGTCTGAAGGTTCCTAGCTATGCCACAGTTCCTAATTTTTGTGGTATAAGAGGTGGGATGCAACAATACTGGAGGTAACTCTGTGTGCTACATTTTCTACTGTGGTAAACTCAGGCTTTTGGGCTACCACCAAAACAGCTAAAAGATTCTTCGTCACAATCCAGCTCAGAAAACTCAGCAACAATCTTGATGCTCTGCAGTTAATGATGCAAAAAGCCAAGAGCCCCAGGGCAGAATCCCTGCCTGCTTACAATAAATTCTTCAGAGTTTATTGAGATTTAGCTGTGAGCATCAGGTTATTACTGAGGCTTTCTGATCAGTAGCTGCATTTTAGAGTGGTGGTGCATGAATACACTGTTTTAGGAAACTACCAAGAAGAGGAAAACAACGGAAATCATGTTACAGATGATGAGGGTTTTGCTAATTTAAGCTATTGTGTCATTACTTCCTACACAGTCCATCATGGGCTGCATTCTCTTGGGAAGAGGCATAACATTTCAGCGGTGTTTCAAGGACCCTGGACATCATCATGTCAGAGGTTCCTTCAGGGGCAGCTGAGGCTTGCTCAGCTTTCTGAGCAAACTAAGACGTCTTCTGACAGTTCCCAGAGCTGGCAGATGGAGTCCCTGTCCTGGAGAGGCCATGTTGAAAGCCACAAGATAGCTCATAGTGAGCTTGTGTGGAAATCAAGGACACTGAAGTAGATGTTTTAGAGCAAAGTGTTAGTTTTGTTTCATGGCTGGGGACTGGAGTCTAATGAATTTCATAACACATGGGGGAGACTGTGGTGACTCACACCAGGATTGTGCATTTGTCTATATTACATAAACACAGTATGGTGTCCATACGGCTGTGTAGAAAGAGCTTTTTGTGACTGAATGCACAAACAAGGTACCCCTGGTGGCAATCTTCATAGATTACTGTTCTCATCTGATGCCTAAAGTCTTGACTGGATCTTCAAGACCAAAAAAGAAACATTATATTCAATCTTTTCTTTTTTATATCTCCAAGATGCAGCACAAACTATGCTAACATTGTCTTTAGGAACAGAACTATTTTTCAGAGCCTTATCCATTCTCCAACATATCTCCTGGCCAGTGGAGGTGGATCTCATTTCTCCTATTGCCTGAGTCTGGGATCAGAAAGCACTCAGAGGGCTGACTTTGGAGGGTAAATCAGTGCTGGGAAGTTGTGAAACTTTCAGGTCTTGGGAAATGTGTAATGAATATTGAATTGACTCCCTTGCACTCTTCCATTTTCTAGTCTGATCTATGATGCATGCAAAGCATTACATATTAATGGTTATCAACATAATAAACAAAAGGCTATCAAAAGACTATTGTTAGGACCATTACAGGTGATGCTTGAGGACATTATGTCCTCTCCTTCTGTCTTATGCACTACTGAGCATCAGTATTTACAGTTTACTAAGGTATATTTATGTTGCACCTGCTTAGTCATTTATTCTAATGATTTGTTTGTTCTTTAGAAGTGCTGTTTAAAGTATATTACCCTTTCATTTTGCCATTAAAAATTAATATTAAACTCGGTGTAAAAGTGTCATGAGAGTTTAAAGCTCCAAATAGTTCCCTTTTTTTTTCAAATGATAGTCTTGATCTGGTGACCATGCCCACATACTAATGTTAAAAGATGCAAAAGCGTGTGGAAGGTTGATATTTTGTAGCTTTGCTTCAGCATAAGCCTTTTTTTAAATAGAAATATAATTTAATCTCTGGCTGTAATCTTCACTTTATTAAAAACCACTGTTTCTATTGGCTTCTTTTTTCCCCAATGAAGCTGAAATTTCAAAAGGAATTTACTTTCATTGTGATAATAGTTAAGGACTGGAGAGAGAGCTGCTTAAAGGGTATTTTGGTGTTGTTTCTCTGTAGTAAAGTGATGACCAGGACTCAACTACCACAGTATCCTTAGCACATACTAGCTGTTGGAAGTTAGTCTGACCCTCTCAATTTATTGAAGATGTCACTATCAAACAATTCTTTTCTGGTGAAAATATGGATGGATTTCTGATGTGAATGGTAGGATTTGTACTAAAGCTCACTCAGAAATTACATTGAAAAGTAAAAAATGTAATTGCACTTCCTGATTTTCCAACTACAAAAATGCCTTTAAAATAGGATTTTTCCAGATTCCTCATAGCTCGAACTACAGTGTCATTCACCAGATTACTTCCTCAGCTCTTCTGAAGTCACTACAGCAAATGTTCGTGCCGAAAAATGTCCTTGAAGGCAATTTAGCAGCTGGAAAAATAGAGGAAGATCCATTCCCTTGTGGGCAATAAGCTCTCAGCAAAGAGAATTTAAAGCAATTTGCCAGTTCTTCAGTGGTTCAGCTATGAGCATGTTCTGGGGGAGTAATGGGATAGTTATATTCATATTATCTAAATGACAGTCTTAATGCTTGAGAATGCCGGGCTCTCCTTTGGCTGCAGGGAGCTCTCCTGGTCACTTCATGGTGCCAGTCAGCTCCCCTGAGGGGCACAATGCCCAGCATCTTCTGGGATTTCTCCCTGGGGACAGTGCAGCTGTGGGTCACCTTTCCCTATGGAGACCCATCTGTTCCCAAAGCAGCACCAGCGATTTACTGCATAAGGTAAAGAGTCTGAAATAATTTTCCCTATTTATCTGGGCTTCATTTTATTTTTCTGGAAATAGTCTCTTAAATTTTGTTGAATAACTTTCCTTCTTCAGTCTTTTTTGTGGACTATTTGCAATCTGATTGCTGATGTAGGGATTTCCAACTAGCAAAATGCCTTTTTTGTTGTCATTTTGAAATAGAAGAACTTGCATTTTCTGTTAAAAAAGTCTTTATATTTTCATAAATAATAGGCCTCTATTTTTGAAGTTTGAAAATGAAATTACTTCCATGTAAATATAAGACCGTGTTTGTATTCCTTATATGCAAAGGAAGTGTTGTGTTTGGTGGTACAACACAGAGAGAGAAGGAATTGCCAAAATTAGGAGCATGGCAGAATTATAGCCAAAAAAATCTTGTTAGGTATGGTATTTTTCTGTCAAAAGTGAGGAGCCACTGATAAAGTATCTTGACTAACCCAGCAATCACTGAAATCCTTCCAAGCTGCCTTGTCTTAATGGGGAAAGCTCTGCACACCCCACACCGCCCTGTTTAATTCCTGTATCTGACAGAAAGTGTCCGTACTACTCCAAAGGGGTTGCATGGCTGACGTGATGTGTTAAGACACAGGAATCATTATAGCCATACTAGTCTACATGGAAGAACTCAATTCATATAATGTACAACTGACGTACAATGACACTGATTAGTGTGTTGTCTGTGGTTCTGGAAGCCTGAATAAAGGTACAGGTCTAAAAGGAAGACTCCACGTTCTGCAGCAGACTTTACAATATTTTCTGAGTTGATTGAGTTTCAGGCAGGACAGTAAGGCAAATGAAAGACCAAAGGGAATGATGTAACTGAAGCCCCTTCACTACAGATCCCACTCAGAGCTGAAGCTGGGGTTCCTTGCCATGTTCTCAAAGGAGGCATCTTCTGCACCTCTGTGCAAAACTCTCTAGGCGTAAAACGCAGTAGGTGTCCTGGGGTGAAGGAGAAAGAGTAGGATTGGGGAATGAGAGGCTCTACTACCTGTCCTGGGGCATGTTGTGTCCTTTATGTCAGATAGCCATTGGGAAAACCACAGAAGCATCAGGGAAGGGAGGAGGAATTCTTGTGTGAGAGCCCTTTGTCAAGGTATGAAATTCTGTTTCAGCTAAGATGTCTTCTCTGGTTATGGGTTCCTTTGCATCCCTGTCTGCCAAGTGGTGCAGTTGCAACCCAGAACATTAGAAAGGCCTCCTACTGTCTAATGCGTCACTGAGTAATTAGGAGATTCTCTGCAAACTGTCTGGGGGGAGAAAACTAACTCCCACTTTACATCTGACCCCATTAAACATTGCCGGCTGTTTCACTTAAATGATGATGAGAGGAACTGCTGAATCTTCTGCTTCTGCATCAGCACTCAGTATACACCAAGCAATTCTGGACATTCCAGGGACATAACTGTAAGAAACATTCAGTTTGTGAATCACAAAAAGTTACACAGGAGAAAGGCTTCATCAGCCTAAGCAACAGATTCTTTTAGTTTGTACAAAAGCACAGATTCACAGAC
>VYZT01054383.1:3370-14083 GCA_013400735.1 Pomatostomus ruficeps
CGGGGCCCGGAGGCTGCAGGTGCCGCCGAGGACATCGAAGTGCTGGAGCTGGGGAAGGAGGACGTGGCCGCCGCGCTGTCGCTGCCGCCCTCGCCGCCGCGGGCGGGCGAGCCGGGCGCTCCCGACGCGGAGCCCGCGGGGGAGGAGTGCAGCTGGGCCGGCCTCTTCTCCTTCCAAGACTTGCGGGCCGTGCACCAGCAGCTGTGCTCGGTGAACTCGGAGCTGGAGCCCTACCTGCCTGCCTTCCCCGAGGAGCCGTCGGGCATGTGGACGGTGCTCTTCGGAGCGCCGGAACTATCCGAGCAGGAGATGGACGCTCTCTGCTACAAGCTGCAAGTTTACTTGGTTCACAGCTTGGATACCTGTGGCTGGAAGATCCTTTCGCAGGTGCTCTTCACCGAGACAGATGACCCCGAAGAGTATTACGAGAGCTTGAGTGAACTGCGACAGAAGGGGTACGAGGAGGTGCTCCAGAGGGCCCGCAGGCGCATCCAGGAGGTGAGGCCACTGCGCGTTCAGATGCCCCCGCTTTGGTGTCGCATTTAGTTTAATCTGTGACATCTTTTTTTAGTCATTCTTTTCCTTGTTCTTGCTGTCCTCTTCCGTAGTGAGAAAATGAGGCTTAACCTTTCCAAGGTCTCTAGGGCCAGGATTTAAGGAGGTGCAGATTTCCCTACTCATCTGAGTGTGGCTCAGTACTTGTTTCTGTGCAATCAAATGTAGATGTTTGTAAATAAATATCCTGTGGATTTGGCTAGGTCTTCCTCCCATATTTCTCTTCTTGCATTGCCTTGTACCTTGGGGTCTGAATTTTTTCTGTTAAATGAGAGCAGCAACATGTGGTGTTTATTTTGACAGTACAGTTTAGGCATTTGACACCAAAAAACTCGAGGTTCATGCAGGCTCTGGGTGCTGAATCTGGTATTTATACAGTGAGATTGTTTTCCGGTGGAGCTGGAATAAGTACAACTTTTGTTCAGCTGAGAAGTTCCTGGAGTTGGGATTTAAAAAAAAAGCAAGCTGTCTGGTCCTAGTGGGTATTTGCTGTGTTGCTGTTGGTATTGTCTGTCAAGACTTGGATGTTTCAGGACACTTTATGTTTTAGACAGAGTAGTTGAGGATATCTGTCTAACTTACTTCTATAGCATCAGTGTGTGAGAATTTTACACTTTCTCAGTCTTCATGGACTGTGTTGTATGAGGACCCAGATTTCCCCAGAATAAAATGAGAATTTTACACATCGTTTTGGGCTTCGGTGGCCTTGGTCCAGAATGCACCCAGATCTATCAAGGTGTGACTATGAGTGTGAATCAGCTTACACCATTCTTTATTTTTGCAAACATCATCTTAATTCTGTTGTGGATATAGGTCAGGTTTGGCTGCTTCAGCTACCCAAGTATATCCTGCGAGTATTCTTCTAAAAAATGTGTGGTGGTGATTGTTTTTTCCTTGATGAAGTGTGAGCATATCTTCTTCCTCTCTGACGGTATAGTTTTGAGTCTATAGAATTCAGGCCAAGCTTTTCCTTGGTGACTGGAGTTACAGAGTATGAGAAAATTGTAGTATCAATGATGTAATCACGGTAAGAACATCCAAGTACAGCATTGCCAGGTAGAATTTATTTCCATACTGTCGTGTTAGGGTATGTAATTTTGATTTTTCATTTTTTTTTCATGTCTATTTAAGGGACTGAATTAAACCTTGCTATTTGATGTACAATTGATAATTAGTCTGTTAAGATTCAGCTGTAGTTTTAGTCCACAGAATATGAAAACATATTGTTTTCCTCTGGTTTTTTTTTGACTGCATGAATGCTTTGGAGAGTGTGCTTAGATTAGGTTTAGCCTTCAACTCAGCAGTTTTTGCAAGGAGCTGTACAGGACAAGAGAAGTTCTTGTTAAACATGTGGAATTTGGGAACTGGATACCTGACTCAAGGGATGTGATGTTTTTGAGGAAACACTAGTTAGGAATTACTGAGCAAGAACTATTTGTTTCTTCGAGAATTTCAATTTTTATTTTGTTAGTACCAATACTATGGGCAAAAAATAAATTGATTCTCTAAGCTACATCATTTTATTCTCTGTTAATGTTCTGAATTTGGTGCAGACAAAATGGCAGAGCCTATGAGTGTATTTGACTACAGTACAACCTTACTTTCCCATGGTAACCAGTCTGGTAGTGTACCTAAAGTCAATACAGCTGTACTTCTGTCAGTTGTGTAAGTTGATCCTTCTTTAATTAAAGGTAGTTCATGTTTAAGAAAAGAAACCAATGGAATGACCTGCTCTTTCCCTCCTGGCTCTCAGGTTTCTCTTTTCCTTACCTGTTACTTGGTCTACAGGAAATGTTTTTCTTTTAAGCAAATACTGATACTCTTCGTCATTGCAATTCTGAGCAAATGAAGCAGTGGATGATGGGCACTGCTTGGTATTTCTGAAGTAAAGGTTTTTGTACTTTAAAGAAAACCTACTGATTCCATGTTTTATCTCACACTTGATTTCCTTTTCCATCTTTGCTGGAATTCTGTCAGCACGAATGTTGGATCCAAACAGTTTTAAACAATTTTGTCTCTTTCAAGAATTTTTTGGGAAAAGAGGAAGTGACTGAGAAGCATTGGTTACCAGAATGGTATCTAGGCAGGGAATGTGAAGGGTCTTCATTAATGTGGAATTATGCAACTCCCAGGACCTTGACTTAGCATCTTAAAATGTGCCTCTGTGGTTTATAGTTATTTCATGTATCTCTTCTATTTCCCAGGACAAATTCCTCTGTGCAGTTAGAGTATTACTTGAGAAATGCCTGAAGTTTATGTTGATTTGTATTTTTTGGGGTGGAGAAGCAAAGTGAGCAACCAAACCCCAAGTTCATTATTTTTACATCCTCTCCTTGGACATTCCTTGCTTTCCATTAGTTACACACAAGCCAGTTTATTTTCACAACAGTTAGTAAATGTTGCTTTTTGTAATAGTAATTTTTATCTCAGTCCGAATTTTAGGCCTTTAATAAACCATAAGAATGTTGCAAGTAGAAACAGATCCAAGATGAGTAAGTAAAATTGTTACAGAGGAACTGTGTGACCTGGGATTAATTTCTTCTGCCTCATTTGCAGTTTTCTTTTATTTTTTTCAAATAAAACTATTAATTTTTGGAGTAGTTGAAGAATTTAATTAAAGTAAAAACTTGTTAAGCTTATACCTGTTGAAAAAAATCCTCAGGTACTCAGTTAAAAGATAAAAAGATATTATTTCATCAGAGAGTTTACCATTGAATCCTTATTTGGGATTCCAGCTTCCTAGGCAGTATTTCCAAAATACTAAACTTTGTGTCAAGAAGGCAAAAAATGTTTGCCTCTGTACCCTTGGTCCTGCCAGTTTCCTGTCAATGTTCCTCCTACATATAGAAGAGTATTTCTAGGCTAATTGTGCATGTTTGTATATTTCTGTGAGTTTAGTAATATCAAAAATGATGCTGTATCTCTTTGTCCATTTTGTGTTCTCAAAAGGCTGAAGGTAGTCACGTTTTCCTGAATAAAAAGTGGTGTTAATGTAAACTGTGATTAAGAGGGATGGGTGGTTTAGTCACACCCCAGACACATCTGCTTGTGTGCTCCTGCATGGCGAGTTGATGGTTTGGGAAGACTCTCTGTCCATTACAAGTGTAGTTCAGCACCTTTGAATTATCAGTCCCTGGGAATGTTCCTATTCATACAGCTCTTAGTTGCCCTGGTAGACTGGAATTTGCTGGATGTTAGTCTATAGGATTTTGAGTGCCAGGTATAAAACTAATCAGAAGTTTGCTTTGGTTTTCTTTTTGCTTTATAAAATCAGACAGAGGCTGTTTGGTATCCCTGCTCAGAATGTTGTCTTCTGATTTTTTTTTTTCCCTAATATGAAAGTTCAAACACTTCTAAGTGCCTGATTAAATTCTGAAGTAATTCTGAAAGCATCTTATCTTCAGTGGCTGACTTAAGACTGCCTTGAAAGTGAGGACCTACTGCTATTTTTAATCTCCATCTCCTGTATAGTGATGTATTTACTAAGTAAGAGAATAGTCCTGGAAACCTTTATCTTGTGTTGCTTGGCTTAATTTTCTTTTGATTCAAAGAAATAGAAAGGCTAAGAAAGAACAAATCTTTTTGTTACAGTAACAACTTGTATGAGAAAAAAATTTAGCGTTTTTTGATGGAAACCTATATGGTCACTCTATCTCCTTCATCAATCAGATAATTTATTTTCTAAATTACTTTTGTATGTTTAATAGGCAAGGGGTTTTTTTTGTTTTAAAAGAATGAACTATGCTTGTCAAAGAGGAAGTGGCAAGGAATTGGTTCAGTTATGTGTCATGGAATTTCACATTTGTTACTTTCCAACATGTATTTCTTCAAGATTGTCACTAATTTCTGTTTATATGAAGAAGGTAAATAATATCCAATAATCTTGTGTGTTGTTGAAGCTGTTCTAATATTTTAGTAATAAATAACATTCAGGTTTGTCTCAATAACTAGGAGAATTTTATTTCATTGTTTTTGGCCATATGCATTCAGTTCTAAAATAAATGTTTATATGGTAGGTAGTGGGGCACTGTAACAAAAGTGGAAGTTTTCCAAAAGTGAGGTGACTGGTTGCTGTTCAGTGATCTGCATCTAGGCACAATGAGATTTAAAGAGAGTTTTAACATCAGAGTCAAAAGTAGTGCAAAAGTAAATATAAAGCATTACAAAAAAGTATTCAGTGTTCCAGTAACACAGAAAAAATGTTCATAGCAGTAGTGTTTTCATCAAAACCAATGTAATATCTTTCTATGCAAGAAGAAAGAATAATGGAATATTGTACATGAACTGCAGTAGCTAGGTTTAGAAGATACGTAAGGTGTTTCAGGACAGAACACTGGTTTCGATGTAATGTTGGGAGCACAGAAGGCTAAAACAAGATACTGTGGATTTTTTTTCCTGTTGACATGAGAGCAGAGTTAAGACTAATGCTGAGCATTTGGGAAATCCAAGCTACTTTTGTTGGAATGCCTTTTTTCGTACTTATTATTTCTAGAGTTAACGCTTGTTTCCAGTAACACTGTTTGGATTCTAAATCCTTTGTAAATAAGCTGTTTAAGTGATGAACTGGTACTGTAAGTTAGTACTAAGCAAAATAACACATGTCAACAGCTGTAGGGTATGCTCTGTAGAACAGGCAGGTAGCCTCCAAGCTCTTAGGAGACACCTACATGATATTAATGCCTTGGCTACTACTAGAGCGAGGTGAGGATGACTACTGCAGCTGTAGCGGAAAGTCAGACTACTTAAAACAATGTACATTTCTTCAAAACATGGACAACTTACATGGACACAAAGAAAAGTGCATTGACTTGAAAAGTAGATCTTTCTTGACAGAACTTATGTCTTAGGTAAAAGTACATTCTGTAGAGTATAGCAATATTAGTTAGTTACCCTGGACTTAATTTTTAGAAACTGAAGACAGCAGCTTGCCAGTCTCATAATTAATTTCCCTATCTAAATACCTGGGAGAGGAAAAAAAAAAGAAATAAAATGCTGTATATAGTCTTTTTAACTGTTTAAAGTGGGATTGGGGAACTAATAATGTCTTTTACTTGGGAGAGTATTCTGATGCTGAGATAATTTTATTTAATATTCACCTTGTTTCTCTAGATGTAAAATTTCCTCTGTTTTTTGTTTAAAATTGTTGGTATCTGTTTGCAGCATTTTCATATGACAGAGTATTTTGAAAAGATGTGAACAACCTATGTAATATATATTCTAGAACCCATTGTGCTACTCAGGATTCACAGCTTCCTTAATTTCTTAGCTTTTAGAGATGATATTGGGTTATACTTTTTTTGTACTTACCTTTAACTTGCATATTTTTTCTAATTTTTTTCCACCATTATTTTCTGTCTCTTCAATTGAGTGTCCTCCCTTTGAGTAAATACTGTCTAGAACTGCTTTCTTAAGCCAGTAACATTTTTTTCCTCTCCTTTTATGTCTGACAGTATTATTACCCAGGCAGGTTTTGAATTAGAAAGCAGTTTCACTCTAATAATTTAGTCTTTTTATGTTTCTTTCTATAACATGACAAGACACTGTTTACAAATAGCATGGGAAGATTGTGTGCTTTATGTATGTAAATATTGTGTCACAAAGCTGGAGAAGGCATTGAGAAGCGGAGATTTTTGGAAATGACGACATTATTTTTTTGAGAATGTGCTTTTAACGTTTCTTTTCTAATATTATTACAAACAGCATTGCAATGCACCAGGATATTGCTGCTGTTACTGGAGAGAACTTCAGTTGGGGTTAGGGCTCAGTCCAGCTAAAGATATGTCTGACAAACTTTTATTTTTGCAAAAGATGAAAACCTAGTCATCATAAATATGGTAGAGAGAGAAGGAATATCAGACAGGAGGAGGGGAAGAATGATATTCCAAGGATACAGAGCATCTCTGCGTTAGTCAGCGCGTATATGTATCTGTTTTGATGAGAAGACAGTTCCCCTGGCAAGCCAGGCTTTGGACATGATCCTCTGGAGCCATTGACTGTAGATGTAAATGGAACACAGGTGATATATTGGCTTGACTCCATTCACCAGTTACAAAAATGTTGGCAGTTACTGCTTTCAGTTCAAAACCTTTCATTGGTAGGAACCTATCTTTGGGTTTCCTTTGCATCTATTCTTTTCTGGGTGTGGTGTTTTCATAGTAATATCAGATGACTGAGTTTTTTTGATCACTAATGACAAACATTACCCATTCAGACAAATTTGAACACTTGGTGGACTTTTTTTTTAAGGATTTGCTTCTGGGAAGGTGTTACAAAACACTTCTAGTCATTCAGCAAACTTTTAAATTTTGTTTTAAAGGAAGTTGAGTACATCTGATTTCTTAAATGCATGAAACAATCCAAAATTTTCATTATCAACTGTTACAATACTTTCTAAAATGCATTTTTAGGCAAGTGGTTCTGACCTTCTTTTGGAAAAATGCTGTGATACTAGTGTGAGGGATCTGGATGGGTTTGGGTTTTTTTCTCTGAAAAATGTTGTTTAAATAATCAATTAGCATTTGTTTGTAATGACTAGCAGACAATTTATGTGGGTCATCTAAAATTAATAGTAGCACAACTTTTCACATAACAGTATTGCATCATTGACTTGTTTAGAGCTCCTTTAGGGAGAGAGTGTTGTAATAGACTTTCAATAACTTAGAATCATAGATTACTGTGTTAGAAGAAACCTTACCATGTTTTCTAGTTGAACACCATGCTTAAAATAGAAATAGTTTTGATTAGGGCTTTCTTCTTTTTTAGTAAAAACCCGAACTTTAAAAAAACACTGTGTTTTATGTCTATTGTAAGGAAATTTTAAATATTAAGAAGAAATTAAAAGAAAAATAAATAAATATATTAAGTTGTGAAACTTTTGCAGGGGAAAATCTGTAGATTACTTCTAGAAGTTTCTAAAAATTTTTAATTTTTCTGTGGTGTAAATAGCCCTGTGGCTTCAGAGCCCAAATTCTTTAGCCTTTGGTAATGTGTTATTTGTTCACGATCATCAGATGCCCAAATTTTAGATTGCATCATTTTGTCACTTCAGATTAGTATAATTCAGAAAAAAATTTGTGTATGGGAGGATGTTAAAAATCCCAAACTACTTCCAATATTGGAGGTGTTCTGGAAGAGTTGAATGAATAGATAAATGGTGTAATTTCAGATGTGTTTTATCTTGCTGCTTTATCACGCATGGATTTTATTTTGCTGTAACACTTAAACTGAGTATTCGTTCCCATTCATTTCTCCCTAAGAACAGGAATAAAACCAACCCAAACAAGTAGCACCACAGAATACAAGTCTGTGTTCCCCTGCTGCTAATATAAATTACATTTGCCTGAAATACTGTTCTTTTATGAAAATGATTTAATAGCTTATAATTTCTGTATTTGCTATTAAGGTAGGAGGAAAAGTGTGCATGATACAGGATCTAAGGATTTTCTTGGTATCTATTTAGCCTTTTGTTATTAATTATTTGTTAATTAATTAAACAAATTAAATATTTGTTATTATAGTGGCCTGTAAATAGGTTCTTTCTACTGGGCTTTTTTGGGACATATTGAACTTCTAAATAAAATCCCCATTATTTGAGCTTGGAAACTTTAAAAATTGCATTTAGTGAAGCGAAATGCTGTTTTCTTAGGCCTGCCTTTCCGTGATTTCACTTTTATATGCAGTACTGTAGAGGTTGAATTCTACCAGCATTGGAAGAATGCACAGAGGGCCATCTGAGTTCGCTCTCAGTTATCACCCGGGCTGAAGGGCGGTTCCTCAGCTGTGTTGTTGGAGGGAACTGAAAAACTGGATCATCAGCTTGCTCGTGTTGACTGGGGGGATGATACCGCTTTCTGTCCTCCCCCCGTCTGCTTTGTGTTCCTTCCTGTTCTGCTTCTCTGTCCTTGCGGTGTGCTGATGCAGCTCAATAAACCTCAGTAAATTACTCCAAGAGAGACTTCAGAGTAGTTTTCTGCCAGATCCTGAGTTAGTTTGTTGAAGGATCTGAGAAATATGAAAGCCAGTGAAGTGGCGAAGAGGATGCCTGAGAGCAGAAGGAACATGGAACCAGAGTAGACTGGGGAGAAGAGAAGCAAGAGGGGATGGGAAGTGGAATCTTCTTTTGATAGGAGCAAGCTATTGTCTCAACTTTAAAAAGTAATTCACCCACACAAATATTTAGAATCTGATATTGTCGTAATGCTTTACCTGCTTTGAATTAGATTTTTAAAAGTCTAACAGTAGACTTATCAGACATTTGAGAATTATTTGCTGCCATGCCAAATGCATTGTAAAACTGCTAAGAGTACAGCTACAATGCTGTTGATCTAATTCCCATGAGCTGACTTCACAGTGGAATTGATAGTACCTCTTTAATTTTTTTTTCTTCCCATCAAATGTTCTTCTTTGTTTTCATGAAAGAACTTCTGCTCTTTACTGGAGGTGAGTATTTGGCTAGGATTGTGTCCTGACATTGCAAATCTTACATGAAAGATTTTAAGACTAGCACAGTAATACCTGCTAACTAAACATATTCATTCTATGCAAATATTAGCTTATTTAGGTAGTCATCAGTTTTGATGCTCATGATCATATTTTTGTGACTAACAGTATAGCTCAGAAGAACGGAAGAAGAGGATTTGTGGACCAAAAGTTAAAGTATTGTATGGCACAGCCTGAACACTTATGTAATGAATGTTCTCAGTCTTCTGACCTGCAGAAAAAAAAATTACTTAGAACTCATTAGAATATGTGTAAAGTAAGTTCTTTGCCAAGCCCTCAGGGTGAGGTGTTGCCTGTAAGTCTTTTTGTTCAGTTACCATGTTCCAACCAACCAGTGATTCATTAGTGACTTTATCTTTTAGTTATTTTGCCCCTTTCCAAAGGAAAGGAGTCCCAAGATGCCATAATAACTCTGAAATACAGATGTAAACAGATGTATTTTATTAATCAAATTATATTATAATGTAAATACCTATTTCTGTGTTCCTAACAGGAAAAGGAAAACCTAGCACTCTTGTACAATGAGTGCTCTGATGGAGTTAGCCCTTGTTTGTTATGATTTCTGCAGCTTATCTGTGGCTATACTACTATAAGTAATAACTGGTATTTATGACACTCGTTTGACATGACAGCCTAACTCAGGAGTGGCATAGCCACATCACACAGTAAGGTAAGGTGACCAGACAAGTACCAGCTTAAAAAAACCCCACATAGTATTACATAGTTGTTTACAGGGAAGGAGATGCATAGTTTTTAATTGTTGACATCTCCCTCTTGAGCTTTCAGAAGAGATCTCATGTGCCATACATTGTTGTCAGAGCTGACAGCTTTATGCCCAAGCCTTGTGATTTTCCAACAAGTTATATATGTACATACAGTTCTGCTGAGATTTCTATTTAGAATTTTGTGTGGGAGGAGAGAAGTTGCATTGTTCAGTAATGATGCATACATGGAAATAATGTTTTGGCTTACTTGGCTCCATTAAAATACTACTTCAGTTTTTCTTACTCAGTTCAGTTCTTTTCCTTTTCTGTGGAGTTATATTATGTAGTATGTTGAAATGAGGTGCATTTTGGTAGGCAGTGTAAATGAACTAGACAAAAGTAATTGTTATTGTCCAAGAGTTAACCTGAGTATGAGTGAGGATAACTGATAGGAGTGAAAAGAGGCCAAGCAACCTGTGCACTTCTGAGGTGCGCACTTGCAGTGGGTAGATGTTGTCCACCAGGTGCCCACCAGAACTGCTCTATGACTCCCCTCCGCAGCTGGATAGGGTAAGAAAACAACGGGGCTCATGAGTCCAGATGAGGACAGGAAGAGATCGGTCACCAGTTACTGTTACAGGCAAAACAGAATCAACTTGGGGAAATTAATTTAATCTCTTGCCAGTATATCAGAGTTTGATAATGAAAAATAAAACCAAATCATAAAACATTGTCACACCACCCCTCCTTTCATCTTGGGCTCAACTTTCCTACTGATTTCTCTACCTTCTCTCCCTGGATGACATAGGGAGAGAGGGAAGGGGGGTTGTGCACAGTTCATCATGTTTTCTTTACCACTTCTTCCTTTTCATGCTCTTCCCCTACTCTAGCATAGGGACCCACCCACAGGAGACAGACCTCCATGAACTTCTGGAATTGTGAGTCTATCTCATGG
>VYZT01054385.1:0-55200 GCA_013400735.1 Pomatostomus ruficeps
CAATCAGCATTCTGATCATGCAGCGTTCACACGAAGGTTACATACCTCGCTTTTCATCTTCACGTCGGTTGTGTATTCCCAAAGTGCTTTTAGTGAACAGAAGTGAACAGAAGTCAACAAAGGCCCTTTTCTTGTCTCCCACAGGAGAGAGCTTTCCCTCAGCCTGTGCTTCTCTTCTGTTTCTCAAGATGTGACCCAGGAATTAGATGTTGCCAGGAGTAGGCCAAATATCCAGTTTGGTGCAATTCCCCGAGCTGTGGCCGCTTGGCCATGACAGGGAAGAAGGTCTAAAAAGGGAAAGAGGGAAAAGCAGAGCCCAAACTGCGCATCTTTGGTGTGGCACTTCCTGCCATTCCTTCCTGCTGGCAAGGACACCTCCTCACGGAATGACAGGACAGGGGAGGGGGAAGGGGCTGTGGACAGGAGCTCTCACAGCCGGGTCACACGGAGGAGTGGCCCACAGGTCTGTCCAAAGGGGCCTCCAGACGGGCCCCCCTCCTGCCCGGGTGTGGTGGGCAGTTTGTGTGTGACACAATGTCAGCACGGTGATGTGACAATGCCGTGATGTGACATCACCAGGGTGTAACAATGCCCCATGGCCATATTTAGCCAGGAGACCAGCTGTTGTGTCTCTGGAGCAAGAGTCAGCTTGGGATCACAACACCATGAGAGGTCTGGAAAAGATCTGTGGAGCTCCATCTCACCGCTGGGGTCCTGCCAGAGGGCAGAGGCACTGCTGAGTGCCTGGGAATTAGGGGGAGGGGAGCAGTGGGCTGACAGAGGGCTCTGCCAGGGACCCTGGGGCATGCGGTGATGCTCTAGAGCCTCAGGACTGCCGGGCAGGAGGCTTATCGAGCAACAACTGAGTGTCTGTATCTTCCCAGCTCAGCCCTGAAACACCACACCTGAGATACCAGGAAAATGGACCCTGAATTGCTGAACCTCCCACTCGCAGTCAAGATCCCTGTGCCACCTGGAACCAAGCCTGTCTTCTGCAGGGGAAAGCTGGGTGAAAAGGTAAAGGAAGTAGAAAGAGATAGAAAATCTCTCCTCTTTCACAGAGTCCCATCTTGCAGAGATGTTCTTGTGGCCGCCTGTACTACAGCAGGAGCTGCTGCCCTTCAATTGGACAGGGCTGGGCAAGAGAAGTGCCAGGGTCCCTGGAATGCAGAGGACAAAGCACTTGTCAGTCTCCTCACTGGTTTCTGGCACCGTCATGTGTGGCCGGGCCCCTGTCTGCAGCAGGCAGCTGTGTGTGACCGGGTGCCAAGGCAATGAGTCCCTCCAGCTCATCCCACAGTTCCAAGCCAGGACCTGGGGCACCTTTGAGAGAGGTTCCAACCTTCTCCTCCTTGCCTTCTTGGCACCTTTGGAATAGCTTGGGCTTCCCTGCTTGGGGGACACACACACTGTTGTCCTCCAGCTTGTGCTACACCTTCCCAAGGCAGAGACTTTCTGGAGGCAGAGGCAGCTGACACAGCCCTTGAGCCTGCCTAACCTGAGGACACTGGTTTCGTCCATTCTCCTCTGGCTGCATTTGAACCTTTGAAGGTTCATTTGTGGGTGGGTCAGCAGTTGTCCCAGGTGGCCTAAGATGTCTATTTGCTGGTGGGGTTGCTGCTGGGGTTTGTCTTCTCTCCCTCAGCCCATCCCATCACAGCCCAGCCTGGCCCAGCCCAGCCCTATAGTCTGTCTGTGAAGGTCTCTGTGCCTACAGAAGGATGGAGAAGACCTTTACCTTTTCACAGGAACCATATGGCACCTCTTTGCTGCTCTCTCCTGCCTATTTCATACTCTGGAAACTCTCTTACAGCTCCACCAGCCGTATCCTTATTTCACTCTGGATGATCCCTACTTATACCAATTCAACCCAAAATACAACTGCCTGCATGACCCCGTCCTTCGGGACTACCACAAGCGCAAGGACGTCCTGCGGATGCTGAAGAAACAGGGCGTCATCACCAGTGACAACAAGGTAGGTTTGGGTGTTGGGCTGATCAAGAACGGGGCTCCCACAGCCCTCGCTGCAGCCGCCTGCTGCTGCCGGAGGGCAGGGCCGTGTGCTGGTGCCCCTGGGAACAGCAGCAGCACCAACATCCCCCCGGCAAGTCCCAGTCCTGCCCTTCTCAGGCTGCCCTGTGCTGCCTGCTCAGCCCTGGCTGGGGGGACATCGACCTCAGGGGTAGGAGGGGAAGGGCTTGGGTGCTGCGGTGCGTTCCGTGGGGGCACCGAGCGTCCGTCCGCGGTTTCAGGGGATGTCCGGGCTGCTCCAAGGCACGGGTGGGCTGGTGAAGTTCCTGTGGGGGTTCACCTCGTCCACCGATGGTCCAGGCACGCTGAAGAAGGAGAGACAAGGCGGAGGGGCTTCCCAGATGGTTTATTAAGTACTGGGATTGTGCCGGGGAAGCGCTGGCACAGCGTGTTACAGTGACATAAATACAGACACGAGGGGGCGGGGAGGGTACAACATCCAATAGGGGAGCACTGTGGGGTTTGGGGGTTTGAATTTGGCGGGGTTTGTATAGGATTACACAATACAGAGCTCTCCAGGAGAGCGAAACAGATACCGGGGCGGGAAGGGGACATAGCAGAGCCTGGCCATGAGATAGACCGAAACTGGGCAGAGCACACCGCAACACCTGGGGGCAGCTCCCCTCCCGCTGGGGTCGGGCTGTTTTGGGGAAGGCTCCATCTGCACGGCTTGACAGAGCTTGGGGGATTCTGCCCTCGTCCCTCCACAGGTGNTGGGCTGGGCACGGGCAGCAGGGCCACGGGCAGGCAACACGCAGGGCTGAGGGAAGCCCTTCTCTCCTGCCCTCGTGGCCTGGCTGAAGCAGAGCGCTGGCCTGGGCTCATGGGGAGCCTCAGCACGCAGGGGCTGAGCGCTTCTCCAGGCAACATGAGCCACAAGCTGGTGTCACCTTTAAAGGATGGCCCCAAAATGCCGGGAACCACTGACACTTCCTGCCGAGCGAAGCAGCGGCTGCAGCCTCAAAAATGTACCAGACCTCCACCCAAGTGCAGAAAATCAGGGGGATGCAGAAAAGGGACAGCAGCTTTGGACGAGGGCCAAACTTGCTCCAGAGGTGAGCTGTGCCAGGAGGATGCCAAGCTGTCCGGGAGGAAGCCAGATAGCACTGCCAATGGCCTGATGATTGTTGCGTTCGAGCAACCAACTGCAGCAGAAGCCAAGAAGCTTGAAGAGCTGGCTGAGATTGTGGTGGACAAAGTGTTGGAGAGGCTGAAGACTTCTGGGAATCAACGTGTCAGCTTTTTACAGAGGGTTGCCTGGGGAATCAGAGGAAGACTTTTAGGCAGCTGCATGAGAGTAGAACTTTCAGATACTTCTCTAAATCACCATCAGAAAATGGAACTGATGGCAAAAGAGCTTGTAGCAACAGTGTTGGAGATCTTGGGGGAACGTCTGGCATCCAGCACACCCAAAGCTTCTGAGCCAGGGGTGGCAGCCAGGCAAAAGGAGCAGCCTGTTGCTGGAGGAGCCACCCAAGCAGACAAATCCAGGGAAGCTGAAGCCGCCACTGCGGACAGAGCAGTTTCACAGACTTCCCTTGACACACTCACCAGAGAAGTTGTTGAGAGTGTTCACTGCACCTTGGAATCCTTTGTAACTTCTCAGTTTGAACAAGACACTAGCTGTGAGTGTGCTGAAATCCCGGAGCTTCCTGGGGGAAATGTCTCCAACAGACAACTGCAGCCATCCCAGACACTTCCAAGGCAGGAAGCAGGACAAGGATTCCCCAGAGCATCTCAACAGCAGAGTGTGAAAGCAGAAGGGGATGACTATGCCAAAACCATGGAGCCTGAGGATTGTGCAATGGTAAAGGACCGAGAGTCAACAGCCTTAGACAACACTTTGGATATAAGAACCATGGCAAATCAGATTGCTGACTCAGTATTAGAGCGGATCAGTCAACCTGGGCCTGCACCAGCTCCTGAAGAGAATTTTCAAGCGCTTGTCCCAAACTCAGCCACATCCCAAGGCAGAGAGGAGAGCTATGCTTCTTGGGAAACTCTCCCTTCCGTGGATCCATAGTCTTCCCAACAGCCCATCCCTCCAGGCCAGAGCCAGCACAGAGCAGAGCACCCAAAGCACATCTGAGGCAAGCGACGTGTGTGACTGGAGAGCTGAAGAGCCCTCGGACAGCAAACACAGACCTCATCCCTGTGCTGGCAATAAAGAGCTGATTTCCAAGGCCTTGTTTGTGCTTTCTTCAAGCCAGACCATACTGTCTCTGGGCATTTTCCTTACTGTAACCTATCCTATCTTCCCTTCTTCAGCCTCTGCCATGCTGAGACGCAGTTTTATAGGGAATTTGAGGTAGGGAGACGAGGAGTAGCCAGCATTTTTCTCTTGTTTAGCATGCTTTGCTGTTGGGCGAGCAGAAGGATGGGTTTGGACGTTCTCTGCTTTCTCTGGGAAGGAGTTCAGGTCTCACCTGTGAAACCTCTGTTTATGTTCAGCATGAGCAGAGTTGTGCACTCCACAGGCCTCACTGTCAGGGAGCAGCAGGAGCTGGGACAGGACAGGGGAGTGGGAACCGAGCTGGCAGGGCACTGCCCTATCCAGCACAGGACAGGCCAGGGGTAAACAGGAGTAAAGCAGGGACGGTGACAGTCACCAGATGAGCAGTGGAAAATCCTGCAGTGATGAGAGCAGTCAGGGGAGGAAGGCAGTGCATGGGCTGGGACCAGGATGCCCATCAGCACAGAAAAGGCTGACCCAGCTCAGGCAGAGGCCCAAGGGCAAGGATCTGCGATTAGACAGCCCTCCTGAGAAAGAGGGAGGAAGTTCCCAGTGAGGTGTCCTTCAGCTCCTTCCCCTCAAGGGCCTGGCTGGGGGGAGCTGGCCCCAACCTCAGCAGCTCTGCTTCCGACACTGCCCGCACTGGCCGGCAGCCCCACGTCCCTGCAGAGACACCCACACTCGTGCCAGGGCAATGCACCCGAGGGGCAGCCCCAGCCAGAGGTCAGCAAGGCCTCGGTGCCCGGCTGGAGCAATTCCCTGCCAGAGACCCTCCACTCCTCCCTGCCCGGCCACCCTGGGGCCTGCATGGCAGCGGGGAGGGGGCTCTGTGCCCACAGGGCTCAGTCTTCTCCTGCCCATAGACCTCTGCCAGAGCCCTCAGCTGCCCCAACACAGCCCCCACGGGGCCCTGCAGTCTGTGCAGCTGCTGCAGCGTCCTGCTCTGGGGCAGGGGGGTTACAGACTCACCTGGACATGGTCCCCACCCTCCACACCAACATGCAGCAGGCCAGGGATGAGTTTTGTGTCCAGCTCCCCGCACCGTGCTTCACCCTGCTCGTACCTGTTCTTGTTCCTGTGCTGCTGGAGGTGCCACAGGTCCAGCTGCCCTCCAGGCTGCTCCCAAGGTGCACACAAGGATGGGAGCTGAGTGACTCCCCAGGTCAGTGTGCTGGCACCACAGCAGGATCCCACATCTGGGTACTCCCTACTCTGGGACAGTTTCTCACCCTTTCTTTGTCGAGCAGAGCACCCCAGAGCAGAGGCTGGGAACTGGCTACACACCTCCAGGGAAGGGTGTCCACCCTCAGCCGGTGCCCTTGGCCAGGGCAGGCACAGCCCCAGGCACGGAGTGGCTGAGGGGACAAACGAGCAGGGCCCAAGCCCTTCTACATCCCTGCACCCACACATCCCTGCTGGCTTTGCTGGGAGAAGGGGGAAGGCTGCAGATTCTTCACCTCCTCATCCTTTATGGGGCTGTCCACCTGCAGATGAGGCTCTACAGGCCTGTCTGTGGTACCTGGGGTTATAGGGTTTCGCTGACATGGCCCGAGAGCGGGGCGGTAGCATCCACCAGGGGACACCCTAGCCCAGTATTTGGGGACCGTCTGCAGTTCAGTGCCCTTGTCTTTCCCAGCAGGCACCAAGGCCAGGCTGTTTCAGAGAAGCAGAACATCGCAGCTGAGGCAATCCAGTAGCTCACTGCAAAGGGAAGGTCCCACTCCCTCCTCCATTCCACACTCTCTACATCCCTCACCACCCACCCGGTCTCCTGCCTTGCTTGTGATCTGAACGAAAGACCAGACATGGCAGAGATGGGATGGAGGAAATGTGTCTGTGAGCAAAGATGAGCTGAGGTAATCCACTAGCTCTCCTTTGGGAGAAAGTGCAGCTTTTAAGAGCAGCCTTGAGGTTCTGAACACCTTCATGGCTTTGGTTCCTCGATTCCTGCCAGCACCCAGCCCCGAGAGCTGAGCTCACACAGTCTCCAGTCCTCAGACAGAAGCTCCCTTTATGGTCCCAGTAAACACCAAGCACTTCAGACAAAATGGTGAGACAGAGGAGGGTCCAGGCAGAGGCTGGGGCAGGAGATGCAGGTTCAAATCTTTGTGGCCTGGACGGAGTCCTCAGCTGGTGTCCCCTGCTTTGGAAGGAACAGTTGAGCTGATGAGTGACTCCATGTGCCCAAAAGCTTTCCTGCATCACTGCCTGTAAGCACTCAGCTCTGGCAGGGTCCCTGTGTGGTCCAGCTCACTCAGAACGCCCATGCTCCTTCCTGTTCCCTCGTCATGGGATGACAAATGCCTGAGCTGGTTTCCCTAGCCCACTGCGCCCACACCCATTCCTCTCCACCATTTACCATGGCTGACAAATGGTGTAGGACGACAACAGGAGCTCTAAAAGCAGCAACCTCAGCAGCTAAATCAGCTTTTCCCATCTTACTGTGGGTGGGTGTCCTGCAGACAGTCCATGGGTGTGCCAGAGCCAGAGCCCTGCTCCGCACAGCCCCAGCCTGGCGCCGTCTCCACGAGCCGGGTCTGCTGAATCCGCCAGGGCCGGGGCAGCACCATGGCAGGGAGCCTCCCATCTCTGTCTCCTGCCGGTGCTGAAGGGCTCCTGACACAGTTCCTCTGGTCTTTGCCGTCCCACAGGGCTGATTTAGTGCAAAGCTTCATGTAAGAATTAGACTGAAAACCTAGGTGAGAATTATGCTAAAAGCTGGCCTCCTGCTACTCAGAAGTTCTGAGGAGGTGGCAGAACCTCTGGGCATCTCTGGTTTGAGAGGGAAATGGAGTATCTCTGGTGGGCAAGGGCAGGGAAACCCTTCACATTTGCAAGGGCAGAGACAGCAGGAAACTTCTCTGCCAGGAGGGGCTGGCCTTGTGGTTGCCCTGTCCTGTAAAACATCAGGCAGCTGCCAAAGCTGAGCCCTTCCTCCATCTCAAGCTGAACCCACAGACAGCTCCAAAATCCACCCGTGATCCTCGACATCTGCCCAACCTCTTCAGGAGCTGAGGTGGCACACGGGCAGCAGACCCAAGGGCACGGTGTCTATCAGCTGCCATCTGCAGATGTCAGAATTGCTTTTACCACTTCTGTTCGCAGACACAGCAAAAAGCTTTGTGAAAAGGATACTCAAACCACCCACAAATCCAACAGCACCAGCAAGAGCACCCAGCACTGCAGGAATGCTGGCCCCATTGGGACACGTCACTCTCCCACAGGCAGCAGCAGTCATGGACGAGCCGCTGGTGCTTCCTCTCAAGGAGCCAGGAAACAAAGCTCCAGCACAGCGTCCGACTGCACTGCTCACGGAAACCCAGAACAAACTGCTCACTGGACCCACGCCCAGCTGCTGCTCTGGCCATCACTTATTTTAAGTGATCCAGGTATCAGGCCATGGTGATTGCCAGAGTGAGCCTGAGTCCCGGAGCCTGAGCTGAAGCATTTGGTTTCTGAGCTTTTCTGATTTGGCAAAAATCAGCTCATTTCACAGCGAAGCTTTGGGGAACACTCAGAAACTGGGCGGCAGACATCCCCCTAGGAAAGGGCCGTGTGAGGTTACAATGTTCCTGGTCCTCCTTCTGCTCTCACTTGTCCTACAGGCCACCCACAACCCCTCTGGCAGCCAGACTGGTGGGAAGTCCCAGTGACATGGCCAGCACGTGTTATCCTAAACCGCTGGTGTGACAGAGCAGCCCCTGTGGGCTTTGTCAGAAGTGCTGCAGCTTTTCCTGGTCTGACGGGACAGTGACCACCCCCAGAGCACCAGGAGCACCAGCCAGAGCCTGGGCAGGAACTCATTCCTGTGTGCCTGAAGCGGCGCAGCCGGCACCTGCCCTGCAGCTCCACCACACCGTGCAAGCAGCACCAGTCTCCAGCACCAACAGACTGCTCCCAGCAGCTCCTTGGACTACCAGCTGAGGAAAGGTGAGAGAACGCTCCAGTCTGAACAGAAAAATGTCCCCACTGTGTCAGCCTAACAGCCCAATTGACCACATCTCCATCAGCAGAGACCCCGCAGGGGCCATGCAGAGGATGCTTGTGCAGTCCCCCTGCAGCGCTCCCAGCTGCTGGAGGAGGGACACCAGCAGAACACCCCCCTCTTACCCTCCAGCTGCCCATAAACTTCTCTCATACCTTCATGACCCTGAAAGGCTCCAGGAAATTAATGTAAAGCAGTATTGTCTTTTATCTGTTTCAACCCATTCTCTTCCAAGATTCACCGAGTATCCCTTAGAGGCTCCCTGAGAATTAAGAGCAACAGAACCAGCCCAGAGCATGGTTTCCAAGCGCTTCCTTCATGCTGATTCTCAAACTTACTCATGAGCACTGACATTCAGGCTGAAATGTGCAGCTCAAGGCAGATGTAATTGCGCTTCAGAAAATCACAAAAAAGACAATTCACAAAAGAGACAACCATGGAGATTGCATTTATTACTTTAAGAACAGAGGAAAGGCTACCTTACTGACTGGTATTTACAAATCTGTTGGCAAAGACAACAATATCCAGTGTCCTTTATTAGTGTTTTACAGCCCTGGCCAGAAGCATTCACCTGTATTAGCAGCAAATGCCTACGGTTTGATTGACTGCCACAGCTAAGTGCAAGGAATAATGCAGATCTCCTCCGTGGCACAGGCACGGGCACCTGCAGCGCCAAGAGGAGGAACAGGACACCCCAGGCCTGTTCAGCGATTCACATCTCAGGGCAGCGTGGCAGAGCTGGAAACCTCTGCCCATCTCTACACTGCTGGGGCAGCAGCTCCACATCTGAAGTTGTTCAGCACTGCAGAAGGCCAGAGCAAGCTGAGTGGCATCAAAGCACGGGGATGGGTGTGTACGTGAAAGAGATGCTGGCACAGTTTGGAAGCATGTTTGACAGAGCTCATCTTGACAGGGGAGCAAGATTTCCTGGCCCACGGGATCACAGAATAATCTGGTACCAGGAACTTTCACTCAGCTGGGCACAAACTGAATTCCTGCTCTGGATTTCATTCAAACTCTTTTGAACACAGGCTCTGGGAACCTTCTCACACAGAGCCCCAAGCAAGCCAACAGGCTTGGGGCACTCTGCACACCTCATGCCCACACTGGCACTGGTTCAGGCATCAGCTCTAAACCTCATTGTTGGCAGGGCTCAGGTCCCACTGCAGTGACCCCAGGTCCCCACTGGAAAGGGAGCAGGATGCAGAAACACAAATGCAACCTTGGATGCTACTGACAGACTTAGCACTGCACCAGTAATCCCAAAACACACCTTTTGCAGCAGACCTGCCTCCAGCAGGGAAAACACCTCAAAGGAAGAGCGTAGGGACCACAGTTGGCTCCAGGCAGTACCAGCATTTCTCAAGCACTGCTGCTGCTCTGCCTGGAAGGGCACACCTGAGCACAAGAGCACTTCTGACTGTTGGGGGCTTTCTTTAGACCTGGACTGAATCAGCAGGGTGGGTCAAACTGGATTGAGTTCCTGGCAGAGTGGTCTGGGAAGGATGTGGTCCCAGGAAGGGGGGTGCTGGAGCTGTGGAGGCTGCTCTGAGCATGGGCTCAGGTGCCCCTCCGCAGAGCTGGCCGTCAGCTCATCCTGCCTGTAGCAAAAAGAAGCTGCAATGCCACTGGGGTCACTGCTCCAGAAGTTATGGTCCTCATGAAGAGGATGTCAGAGTGGTTGTTTACCTGTTCGTTGTCAGGTGTGTGGCCTTCCTGTTGTGCCCAGCACCATGGCGTAGGTGGGTGCTCAGCACAGGCCTGGTCCCACGTGCTGCTGCACAGCTCTACAGTTCCTGAACCTCTGCACCTTCACTGCCCTCTACCAACAGCACGGTGGGGTGTCAGAACAACCCTCACACCTCCAGCCAACAGTCTGCAGAGGAGAACCAGGCTGTCCCCACAGCAGTAAGATTATCCCCAATGAGGCAGCACCTTCCCTAGGGCCAGCTTATGCCACAGCACAGGAGTGATGTTCTCCTACCTGAAGCCAACTCTGCCTCCAGAAGGGAAACGGAGTCTCACTGCCCCATGCAGCAGTTCCTCACACGTCACAGCCCTTTCACTGAGCAGCCAATCTCGTGGCTCTCAGGAAGAGGACTGCCCGTCTCTGACACACACTGGAAGGCCAGGAACTGCTGGACTTGACCTGGCATGCCCAAGGATTTCCTGGTGCTGACAGAACCGAGCCTTCCAGAAACGCCCAGTCCTTGTGGTCGTATGTTGGGAGATGCTCAAGGGCTAACCCAGGGCGTGACAACAGCAAGGACAACGGAAGAAACCTATGTGGAGGGGAGAAGATTCAAGGTATCTAGCAACTCCCCAGAGCAACGTTTTGCACCCTGGGGCCAGCGGCTCAAACCAGCCCTTTGATGAAGCTCGTGTCCAAGTGCACTATCAGCATGCGGAGGAAGGACATTTCCTTGCGCGTGTTCTCAAAGATGACGCGAGGGTCGTCGGACTGGCAGCGCAGGCAGTTGGGGGCCATCACCATGGCCAGGTTATTCACATCCATCTTTGTTCTGCCCACATTTGACGGCTGAGCAAAGATCTGCAGACAGCAAGAACACATTCAGACGGAGCAGTGGAAAAGGGCAAGAAAGTCCAAACAGGTGGCCCAAGAGAAGGTGTGAGGAGAGCAGAGGTAAGGCCTGCCTCAAGGACAGTGCCCCAAGAGCCACACGCCCACGGGGCAGAGCTCTGTGCTCTGACACAGCCCACAGAGCAGCAGCCCTGGCAGACAGGAATCCAACCCCGGGCTCTGCGAGATCAGGAGCAGGGTTTACTGTTCCCACAAGGGACAACACCAGCAGACCCCCCTCCATCAATCCCACTTCAAATACAGATAAGGGGGCTTAAAACCGTGCCAGTGGCCCCAGCGCAGCTGTGCCACTAAACTCCCACGCTCCTGGCCCCAGTGCAGGGCTCTGAGGGCTGCGTACCTGCAGGAAGTGTATGAGGTAACACAGCACCAGTCTGTTGAGCTCTGGCAGGAGCTGCACCACAGCCACGGCAGCGTCGGGGTTCTCGTAGTTGCTGATGCACTCTTTGTAGAACTGCTGGGGGATCACAGGCTCCTCCAGCTCCCGATACCAGAGCTTGAGGAGAGAGGCTGGGCAGAAAACAGGAGCATGAGAACAGCTCTGGTCCGTTCCCCACCCCCTTCAGGGGCAAACGTGGCAGTGAGACAGATGGCAGAGAAGGGATCCTGTGCTCGTGCTGATTCACCTTCATCCAGTCTTGGCTCTGAAATGCTCAGGCAGCCAAACTGGCCAGTCAGTGGGAAGCGCTGGCTGCTGCCTACCTGCTTCTCCACTAGCAGCTCTGGGGCTGCCTGAAGAGGACAATGAGAGCTGAAGGACTCCCACCACTCCGCCCCCTTGCACAGCCTCACTGCATCAGAGCCAGAGGTTCCTCCCCACTCCCAGTGTTTGGAAAGGCAGTGAAAAGACACAGAACAAAACCTCAGTCGGTGCAGACAGCCTTGCACACATCGCCAAGCAGCAGCACACCCACGGAGCTGCCCCGGCACCTGCCCTCCACCCTGCACCACGGCTGAGGCTGCAGCAACACCCCTGCCACATTCCTGTACCTGGGATGTTGGGGTCACTGAGGCTGCTGGGGATTCTCCACTGATCCACCTGCAATTTCAACGCATTGACTTCATCTATGTCACCAGGTATCCTGCAGAGACACAGAGAAGGTGCTTTGGAGAGTGAGCCAGGCCATGTGCGTGGTGGGGCAGACAGCCAGCAAAGCAGTGCTGCAAGGCTGCTGCAGGGGCCTCAGGGAGAGGGGAGCAGGGAGGCCTCAGGCACCAGCAGCAGCTGCAGCTCCTCAGAGAGAAGGGGGTGCCTATTTTTATACACAGCCTCGAGGTGGGGGTTCCCCCTAGCTCAGATATCAACTCCTGCTGTCCTCAGGAGCAATTACTTTCTATAACCAGCCTTCTTTGAAGTGTGTTCAGACCAAGGATGAGCAGCATCTCTGGCTAAATATACTTTTACATATATATATATAAATATACCCTTACAAGGCAAAGTTGAGCCTTTTAATGGCCGGCTTAAATCAAGTTTAGCTGCTGAAAAACTAATTCAAATCTTAAATGCAAAACAAAACCACACACATAAAGAAACAACAAAGAAAAATCAGACCCAAAGCAGAATCTCCTGTGTTCACCACACAGATTCCGTGTCTCCCTTGGCTCCTCGTTTCTTGTGCGACACCAAGGCTGCTGTGCTGCATTAGATGAGGTGCTCTGCCAGGACCCTGGTGCTCCTCTAGGGCCCCTACCCTGGCCAACCACCATGGCCAAATCTGATGAAAGCTCATTGCCTCGCCTGGGATGCGCTGACCAAGCAGTTAAGTCACACCTACACCAGTCCCCTAACACATGCAAACCAGCTACTGCTGCTTCAAGGGGTGATTCCTGAACCTGGGGAAGGCTGGATTTTGTCCAGCCCACAGCAAGGTGCTATTCTCAGGGAAGAGGAAGCGTGTGGAGGTCAATCTTGACTCCTCGACTCGGAGGACTGACATGTGGGTAGCTCAAAAGTAGCACAGCACCCCAAAAGCTCACCTGAAGATGCCCTCAGTCTGTTCCCCTCCCAGGGCCAGGACCTGCTGGGAGAGCTGTGTCTGCACCCAGGGCAGTTTGTGCCCCGGGTACAGGTCCTGCTGCCGCAGCATGATTTCCTCCAGGGAGCTGCCGAAGAGCGACGGCGTCACGATGGCGTTCCTGGCGTGCGTGATCTCCTCCACTGTTGGTTTGCGGAGGCCCTGAGGACAGAGAAAAGCTCAGTGCAGCCGTGGCAGAGCCTGCCCACAGAGAAAGAGCGACCTGGGGATGGGGACAGTGAGTGATGAGGACAGGGAGGGCTGAGCACCGCGCATGTGGTCACCTCGTCAGCCTCCTGGCAGCATGGTTCTCGTTCTGCCGCCTAAATTCAGGGGTGGTTCTACTCATCAAGCCCAAGAGAAGCAGAGAAGGCCACTCTGGAGAGTTTGGGCTGGTTTTGCAGAGATTCTGTTGCTGTGTTTTGCACAGTGAGGCTCTGGCTGTAACTGCACCTGCTGCGGGAGGCAGGATGGGGCAGAGCCCAGCCCAGCTCTGGCCACGGTGAGGTCAGCAGAGGGCATCTATACCCCAACCCAGCACCAGGCAAGTGCTTGGCCACAGGACAGGTGAAAAACAGTCCTTTGGAGATGGGAATTCCAGGTGTTTCCAACCCCAGGGAAAGCTTTGTCTCAGAGGTGCTAAAACTCTCCAAAGTGGGCATTGGTACCTGTTGCTTCTGAGAAACACCAACACTCGCAAGGGGCTTTGAATGTCCTGTGGCAGCAGGTCGGAGAAGTACAGAGCTGCTGCAGGGGTGACAGCTGCCCAGCACGGTGGCTCCTGCGGCCGAGGGGGGAACACGACAGGGGGAAGCTCCCACCGAGCCCTCTGAGGGGCAGTGGCCAGGGCTGCAGCCGAGTGCAATGTGTGTTTGGAGGTTTACGGTCCTGCCCCTGCCGGGATGCCAGGAGCCTTCATCCCTCTCAAGGTATTCCAGCTAATTTGTCCACTGGATGTGAAGTTCAGATGGCAGGGAGGCCCCAGAGGAATTTGCAAAAAAACCCACAAACCTGATGACCAGATCTGGCTCAGGGACCTAGAAGTGACAGGCTGAGGCCATCTAGCAGCTTTCATGGCCACACACAGAACCATGCAGAGGGAAGGGAGGAAGATTTTCAGCTAACACAGAGCACGGACTCACAGACTCCCCTCTGCACCAGCCATCTCTGCTGAATGTTTGAACTGGGAATGAACAACTCTGCAGTAAAACAGCTGCAAGACTGAGCCCACACAAACTCTCAGTGGCAAAGGGAGACTCTTCCCTCACCTGGAGAAACAAAATGCTGGGCATCCCCTGCACAGACAGCTCCTTTTGCCCTGGAGACAGGTGAATGTTGGGTTCCTCTTTCTCCCTGAGGCCAGGAAGCACGGAGCCATGCAGCTGCCAGCACGGCAGGCACTGCTGTCTGCAAGGAGGATGGCCGGACCGGGACAGGAGCCCTCCCGCACACATTCACGGGGAGATGTACTCTGAGCAAGCCTCCCCCATTTCCCATCACTGAAACAGCGGTGACCTCCAGAGTCCCCACACCAACTGCTCAGGGTCCCAGGAAGCAGAGTGCCCTAGGCAGCCCCCGGGCCCTGCAGCCAGGGCAGCTGCTCACCTTCTTGCCTCCGGTGACGGCCACTTTCTGGAGTTTCCGGTAGCAGTACTTGGCGTAGGTGCTGATGGGCAGCCCTGGTGGGAAAGAGGAAATGAGCGGTCAGCCCGCAGCACCACGCACCCCACACTGGAGCCCTTCAGAGAGCTCCAGCACAGCTCCAGGCACACGCAGCCCCCTCAATGCACAGCCCAGTGCAGCAGGGCAGGGCTGCCAAAACCTGCACCGAGCGCCCCGAAGCCTCCCAGTCCCACGGCAGGCGGTGTCAGTGTGGCCAGTGCTTGGGCTTGGAAAGATTCATCTCCGGAGGGAAGGCTCACGGCTCCGCACCTCCCAGCCCCGCTCCTGCACATCCCCACCTCTCACACCTGGAGGGCACCTGCCCCATCCTGGCTCCACGCCTGGCACCCGCTCAGCATTCACAGCCCGGGCACTGCCTGGTGGGCATGGCCAGGGTTAGGTGCCTCACGGACACAGGGCCAGGAAATTACATCCTGCCAGAACACCGCCACAGAGCACACGGCCAGCGTGCTGTCAGGGAAGCTTTCAGAGCGTTTTAAACCAGTTGTTTATTATTCAAGAGCTTCGGTTCCTTTGCTGGTGAGAGAGGAGCCACAGAGAAGGTGTGTGGGGGGACAGAGAGGCAGCACCAGCACCAACAGTGACCTCAGGACAAAAGAGGAGGCGTGGGGAGGTGATGGGATCTTATCTTCCCTAAGACCTGCAGAAGGCTTCCTCAGGTTCCTGCCTGCAGCTTCTCCAACCCGTGCAGCTCAGGCGAGCTCTGCGAGACGAGGAAAATGGGACACACCAGAGCTTGGGAACTGCACCTCAGAAGCTGCTGCCCTCCACAAGCTCTGCTTGTGCTTGGTTCAGTGAACTCTGAGGGCAAGCACAGCCACGATTCACAGAGCTAATTCCCCCGTGACACCAAGAGAAATGTTTGCAATGACAGAGCACTGATTGCTGGGAGAGTTTTTCCAAAACCGTTGGCCTTTTGTTCTTGTTCAAGTAAAACCCAAACTGCTTGCTGAAAGCAGTGAATAGATCTGCCCTATTTGATTCCCTGCCAGGCCCAAAGCTTGCAGCACAGTTAAAATACTTCTGGCTGTGAAAGTCTACATTCTGGTCAGGTGCTGTGCGTTTCCCATCAGCCCTTCACACACCCTATGGCTTAGGTAGGCTGGCTGGCAGCTTGGAGGTCTTCAAATCCTCCCAGTGCAGAGGGAGGACAAACTCTTCCCAAGCAGAGCAATTCCCAGAGGCGGGGGATGTGCTGTCCTCTCAGCCAGCAGATAAGCCACAGTCCTTGGCTCCTCTCAGGAAACAAGCAAGCCCTGCCTCCATCGATCTGCTCACAGCTGCAGCAGAGCCTCTCCACGCCGCTGGAGCCCTGCCAGAGGAGGTACAACAGCATTCCCATCTCCCACACGCAGTGGGAAGGAAAGCCAGTTTTAGGAATTTCTCTCTAGGGAATATCTAAAGCAAAATAGTCACTGTAAGCAAAAGTCCTGCTAATCCTAGGCATGACTTACACTGCGAATGTCTAAGGATTAAAGGAACAAACCCAAGGAGCTGCCCTGTGATGCTTCACTATGCCAGTTACAGCTTCTGCTGTCCAGTGTGACACACCCCGAAGCGAGGTGTCACCCTTCTCAGAGGGGAAGGGAAAGAGGCCGAGCTGTGTCTCTGCATCCCAGCAATTACGCAGGAGGCAGCACATTCAAAACTAATAATAGGAAATGTTTTTTCACACTGTAATTAGACCATGAAACCCATAATCACCCCAAAAGCTCAATAATGTTTGCCAAGGAACTGGTGTCTTGCAGAGCCTGCATGGCTGATGCGTGGGCAGGAATCAGACACATTTGCTTGAAGTCTGTTTTGTACTTTCCCAGGAAGCTCCCCAGTCCTGGGAAAAGCCTAAAACCAACATCCAGAGCTGTCTGCAGCGAGGCCTCCTGCTCCCACGACAACCACACTGCAGCCTCTGGCCCAGCGGGGCCTGCTGGGGTCACCCGTGAAGCTAACCAGATCTGAAGCAAGCGAAAAATGAACTTGCTGCGTGCACAAGAGGCTGGGGGAGTTACTGCCCAGAGACCTGAATGGCCAAAAAGGAGACAGCAGCCCCGAGAACAGGGAGAGCAGCACTCACCCTGCTGGGCACAGAGCAGTGGCTCCCATGCAGCCTCCCTGCTCCATCTGCCCCGGCACAAGCGCCCCTGGCTCCAGGGCAGGGGCAGAGTGGGATGGGCAACATGGAGAGAGAGACACGGAGAGGCCGGGAGGCACACGCTGAGCTGCAGGAAGGAACATGAGGCAGAGCAGCAGAATTTAGCTTTGGCCTCAGCTTTTCCAAACCAGCAACCTGTCCCAACCATCTGCTGCTTTTAGAAGGCTCAGCTGGAGACTCGCTCACTCCGAGCACTGAGCTCATCACGCACGCTGACGTCTCCCACACGTGGGCCAGGAGCCCCTCCACAGCCCGGCTCCCACCTCTTGGAGCAGGGCTGGGCAGCTCCGGCTGCGCCACCTGCAAAGGGCAAATCCCGAAGGCAGCTCCACAGCTGTGAGCACCTCATGAATCTGGGAAATTCAGGATGATCTGTTATTCTCTGTGGTATCACGGCAGCCTCAGGAGCTCAGGAACAGACAACTACTAACAGCCCACACCGTGAAAAACAGTTTTCAAAGGAAAATATTTCTCCATATGCCAGCCTAGAAACACGTGAACAGCATCTTAAAGAACCTCTCCTTTTAGAAAGAGTTAAAATCCAGACAGGACACACGCAGGAACATACTTTCTGGAACAGACTTGAATGCTTTCCTGCCAAAAAATGTCTTAAAAATGCAGCAAACAGTGTGGATTCAGGACCTGGCCATGGGATATGTATTTTAGCATTAGAGAAGCTGTTGTCTGGATATTTCTCTGATCTACCACAGCCTCTTGGACCTCAGCCTGGCACAGCCAGAGCAAGCTCTCAGACCAGGATCCCATCTCACTACACCCTATAGCACAGGGGCAGGTGCTCCTGAGCAGCTCAGCTGGGCTTGGCCCCAGCAGTGCTGCTCTCCTGGCTCAGATCTGCCCAGGCACCCCCATTTTACAGCACAGCTTCAGCTCCTCTTTCTCACACCACCAGGGCTCCCTTCTACATCCCAGCAATGTTCCTCGATCCCCATTCCCTACATGGGAAACGCCACGTTCATCAGCCAGACGAGCCAGCAGCCTGCACCTGTCACCAAGTCAAGAAACGGATACGGGATGTCTGAGAAATGAGTATCCCCTTTCAAAAACCCCCAGCCAACAGCAGGTGGGCAATGCCCTAAGGCAGCGCTGTACCTGGACCATTGACCACCAACAGGCAGATTCCCTTCTTTGAATTTGTCCCATCTCTTCCTAAACCTCTTTATGCTCTGAGGCTGCACACCACCCCGCTTTGCTGACCCTTTGGGATTCCATTCTGTGCTTCAGGACAGAGCATTCCGAGCCTGCTGCCCAACACCAAAACCGGGCAGCTTTCAGTTCTGCTGCTACGGCACACAGTGAGAAATCTTCTTCTTACTTTCCCCAGGTAACTTTAAGTTTCTTTCGTCCTGTTGACCTTCTCCCCCTTCTCTCCTCCAGGCCCAGCTCACTGCCACCTTCCCTGCCCCGCTCACCAGCCTTGGAGAGACCGTGGGCAGGACACAGAGAGTGGGCACAGAACAACCACAGCCGAGTGCTGCTTTGCTCTCCCTCCCTCTCCTACGAGCTCCTGATCCTTCTTTTGGTTTCTGCCCACTTCCCAGCAATGTGTATACATTTCTAGAAATTCATATATGAGCTGGAAAATGTCTTTCCCTCCTCAAAACGGCCCAATCCGGGCCTCCCCCTGCACTGGCAGTCAGGGACCTCTTCCCCATGTAAAAAACTTCGCTTTTGGTGACACAATATTCTCTGCTGCTTCATCGCTCTGTTCCTCACCCTTGCCAGATCCCTCTGCACCTTTCATTTTTATAGTCCTGAATAGTTTTGTATCAACACTGAGCTGTCAGCTCATGATTTGTCTCCTTGTATAAACCCAAAATCCAGCTTGCATTCCTGCGGGATCAGTGGACAATCCTCTTTCTGAAAAAACAGCATTTATTCCTACCCATTATTCTTCTGCCTTTCAACAGGTTATTGATGCATGAAAAGACCTTGCACCATGTTCATATTTCATTTACTCACAGAGAATTAAGCTCGAAGACGAAGATTGCAGAGCTTAAGTGTGGGAAACTTCAGAATTCTTTCTTTGGGTCTATGTCAGATGGTGAATGTTTACTCACCTATGAGCTTCTGGACTGAAGGGAGTACATGAGCACGTGTGGGGAATCACTGCTTCAACTCAACTTTTCACTGAAAGACTTACACAGATATTACTTATCTTCTATGCAGTTCTAACTGCAGTCAATACATTTGATTTCCTCATGGATTTCTCCGCTAAACTGCTGCCAAAGCATCCATAAGCATCTTAATATTTCAGAGCCACTAAGAAACTTCTCCCAACAGCCTTGCAGCTTCAGGGAGCTGCATCCTACCAACCCCTCACACATCTGGCAAGCAGGGCCGGTCAAACAGAACTGGATGTTCCAGGGAAAAACGTGACCTTTCCAGCCAGCAGCAGACAGAACCTGGCATGTTCCTGCAAGATTTCCTCTTACTTCAGGTGTGTGGAATTACAGAATGTAGGTAACAGAGGAACAGGCCTTGAAAGCCAGAGTGACCTCCTGGTTTTGGTCTGGAAGAATCCATGAAACACATCCTGGGTCACCAAGGAAGCAGAAGAAAAGCATTATGGGTTTGTGAACTGCTGGACCTGTCAGAGGTGAGAAACACTGTTTGTTACCCTAAAAAGTATTGTTTACCTGTTCCCATAAAAGGTAATATTCTGAAACAGAATTGGTGATTGGGGCACGCTGGGGTGCAGAGTTATTTCCTGTTTGTGTGATGCTACATAAGCGTTTTTCACGGTGCAATGAACATCTTTGCACAGCACCATCTTGTGAAGTCCATGACCCCTCTTCATGAATCCCCGCACAGGTGCAATTCTGAGGAGATTCAGTCTCCAGGAAAAGTGCTCAGAGTTATCAGTCACTGTGAAAAAGCTGATTTGAGTGAGCTGCCAGCCCTGCTGCCTCCTCTGCTGAACCCCTGCAGAACAGCTCACAGCCTGGTCCCCGCCAGAGCAGCCTCCTGGGCCACAAGGCGGGCAGGACCCAGCAAGGGACAGGAGGAAACAGCCTCAGGCTGCACCAAGGAACATTCAGATTGGATAGAAGAGAAAATTTCTTCAATGCAAGGGTAATCAGGCACCGGAACACAGGCTGCCCAGGGCTGTGGGGGAACCTCCAGAGCTGAAGTATTAAAAAAACTTACGGATGTGGCACCTGGGGACATGGTTTAGTGGTGGCCTTGGCAGTGCTGTGGAACAGTTGGACTCGATTACTTTAGAAGACTTTTCCAACTTGTAATGATTCTGTGATTCTACGGAAGGGAACAGTGTGTGTGAGTGTGGGAAGAGGTGAGACGGAATTGAGCTACGGGATACGGGACACGCCTGCAGAGCGCCATGGCAGCACAGGGGAGGTTGTCTCCACTGATCCTAAAAGGAAGAAATGCCCCAGGGCAGCCAGCCCTGCAGAGAGGAGCCCGCCAGACACACGGGCAGCGCGTGACACCCCCGGATAGGGACAGTGACACACGTGCTGCTGACCTGGCCAGGGGTGATGGGCTGCTCGGTAAGAGTTACCACACAGGGCAATACCGTGTCTTGTCAAAAGGAATAAAGAGAGTTTGCCTTTTGGAATAAGGGTCTCAGCCTCCCTGCCAAGCTGAGTCCATGCAGTCAGTCACATCACGTCACCAGAGCCCCAGCTGAGGCCACACAGGCACAGCTCCCCTTCAAGAGCTTCATCCTGGAAACTTTATGAAGTTATCCTGGCATGCCTTTTTCATAACATTTCATATATATATAAATATGTATCAGAGGCAACATAGCAAATCCGGAGTTGGAAGGGACCTACAAGAAGTCCAACTGCTGATGTTTGGTTTTGTTTATTTTCATTTTAAATTTAATGTTTGTTTTTGGGTAATAACTACATCTGTTTTCCTAAGCACACCTCCAGCACACGCAATTTAGACATTTAACTGCACAGAACAGCCTGCTCAGTCCACAGGCAGCACGCCCTGCACGGAACAGCCTCCATGGAGTCGTCCCATGAAGATGCCTAAGTCTCTCTGAGCACAAGCAACATGAATTTTCAAAGGCTCAGAATGGCCTGAAACTCTCCTGGGCCTGAACGGGAAAGAAAGAACACACATCCCTACCAGGAATACAATCCTTGTGTGCAACTGCAGAGCTCTGCTCCAAATACCACCAGAGACAGAAACAATGAACTCTCAGTGCAGGAGCTTCCGCCCAGGGCTGTCCTCAGCCCCTGCCCTGCCTCGCAGCTGCCTCGTGACACAGGGTGACACAGCAATGACACAGGGAAGCCACCGCAGGGAGCAGCTGCCTGCTGGTGTCAGGGAGGGCTCAGGAATGCAGGAAGCTGGACTCCAGCTCTCACAGATTAAAAACACTGAAACCACTTGATAGAAACTGCTGCCAGGGAGGAACTCACAGGGTTAACTCAAGCTTCCTGAAAGCAATATAAAAAAAAATCAAATGGACTTTGTTTAGCAAGAGTTTATCCAGATAAAGTGTTATCCTGCAGGCAGCAGTCAAACTGAGCCTGGAGGATTGCGTGAGCTCTCGTTCATTCCACACAGATGTCAGGGCAAGCCCTGGGCTGCAGAGCTCAGAAAGTGTGGGCAAGGGAAGCCAGTTCTGGAGAGAAAGAGGCAGTGTCCCTCCCCAGGTACCAGCACCCTCCCTGAAGAGCCTCAGGTGAGGCAGCAATTCACAAAATCCATTCATACAACTGAGACAGGTTCTTTTCAACACTCTGGCTCACATGCACCAGAACATGCTCTAGGAAACTCCACAGCACGCACAGATCAGTTCAATTACAGCCCCAGGTCTGCATCCAAATTAAAATCCCTCGCTCAACTCACACAAATGTGACTGAAAGGGCTCCCACCTCTCCCAAATGCAGCCCAGCTGCCCCCCACACTGCTGATCCATGCTCTGGTCTAACCTTCCACACCAGCCCCCCAGATAAATTTTCCCAAATCCAAGTCTCTGTACTTAAAGAAATGGTCTGATTTTCAGCAGAGCCCAGCATTGCCACCTGCCTGAAGTCACTGCAGACCTCTCTCTTGGCTCCCTGTGCCTCTCCTTACCTTCATCCTCTGTGTTTTGTTTCCTCTTTTTCCTGGATTTCGTGATCTTCTTGTTTTTCAGATCCACAAGCTCCTTGATGCGCTGGGCAACTGAAAATTCAGAAGAGGCTCTGGATTAATCATGTGGTATAATAATAATATACCAAAGCCCAGAACTGCCCTTGGATGTGGCAGCCAGTGTGACTCCAGCACAAGGAGCTCTGCCTGGGGAAAGGTCCTGCACCACAGCCAGCTCCCAATGAACCCCAGCGAGGGGCCCAGAACATCACTCAGCTTCTCCAAATGGCCAAACAGTTGAAAAGGTCACACCTACATAAACTTGCTGCCTAAATACCAGAAAAAGGAGCCATCTTCTCCATAGCTCAGAGTACTCCTCCCCGCTGCCTGCATTCTGGGCCAAGCACAGCTGGAGGGAATGGTTTGGGACAGAAGTGACAAGGGTTGAGGATCTTCCTAAAAACCAAACTCGTGCTGCACACCTGGCAGTTCAGTGAAGAAACCCCACATCACGGCTACAATCACAAAACCAGAAGAAGGCAAATATTGCCAGTGCAGCACTTGCCCCTCGGTCCGACCTCTGCTGCCGCGCTCACGAGCAGGGGCAGGAGGTGCTGAGGCAGAACTCCTGCAGCCACCCTGGAGACTTGGGGGGCTTCAAACACAGCCTGAAGTCCCCAGAGATCAAGTGGGAAATAGATGCTCTGGTTTCTGGCCTGAGATTGCACAAGACACAGTGAGTGCTGCTGAAATAGTGACAAATCAGCCAATAAACACCACTTAATACTCTCCAGGCTGGCACTTGGCTGTTTTATTTTCTCTTTTTTTTCTCCTGCTCTTCCACAGGATGCTATAGTAATTTAAAATTGGAGTAATAACAGAATATAAGCTGGGCCGGTCCCCAGACTTCTGAAAGACAGATAAATTGCATCTCTTCGCACTAAAAGCCTGCGTTCTTCAAGATCCCTGAACAGCCAAGGCCTGTTCTCAGTGTTTGCAATGGCTCCCTTAAAAAGTTAGATACTAACAACCCTTTTCTTTTCGCCTGCTTCAAGGAACTTAGAAGTAGATTATGTCATCAGAGAACCCAGAGAAGCTCTGCCTTTGGTGGGCTGACATCAGCTCATTTCAGTGCTGACGGGCGAGGTGAGCACAGTCAGGGGTTCACATTTCTTTGCCAGACACGAGCTGGTGGCAGCTTCACCCCGCCAAGGAAAGGTGAACTCAGCCAACACACTGAGCTCTCGCTGACAGAGGCCACAGCTGTAGGGGGACCACCTGTACTTTTAAAGCCCAGACAACCCTGACTATGAGGCACAACCCACCAAGATGCTGCTGCGTGCATGAGGCACTTACTGTTCTCATCGCTGTCAAGGTGGCGGTAAATGTAACCTTCCAGGTAAGACTGAAACTTGGGTGACGGGGAGAAAAAGGCCAGGCTGATGGCCATGAGTTCCCAGCCCCACGCCAGGCTCCGGTAGCACATGTTGTCTGTTGTCTGCCGGATCAGCTGAATGTAGAGCTCATCCCGCAACCCCTGCATGCTCCAGCACTTGGTGACCGTGACCAGCGCCACGTGATTGCGGTCCATGCGCGTCTGGCGGTCTCCCATGTAGCTCTGCACCAGCTTGAACATCTCACACGCCTCTTTCTTGATGGTGCGGTTGCTCGTGATGAGCATTGGCTTCTTGATGGAGCCGCCGTTCCAGGACAGCATGTTGGAGATGGAGATCCTGCGGCGGAAGATGCCCTGCGTGTGCATGTTCAGGTTTTTGGAAGCCCAGTCTGCCATGCTGCTCTGGGAGATGGGCTTCCGTAGGGTGTTGTAAGGGAAATGGCATCCCACACAGCCCCCGAGCTGGCCGCCGCCCTCCTGCTTGGGCTCCAGCTCTATGGTCCCGGGCTGCAAGGGAGAACAGAGATGTTAAAAGCAGCTCAGGCGCCTCCTCACCCAGCTAGGAAAATTACCCACAGCGAGACACGAAGCTACCAGCAGCTGCACAGTGGTGAGTCTGTACAAACGTGACTTGGTGTGGAACTGGGGAATGCCACTTGTAGTTCTACAAGAGCCTGGCTGGCACAGCCACACACTAATGCTGTCCCTAAGGAAAGTGCTGGGACGTGGAGCAACAGGGCTGAGTGTCCCAGCTGTCACTGAGCTCACGGGGACAGCCCGGGCAGGAGCTGAGCTGACTTCCAGAGCAGCAGCACAGCTCCGTGGCACCAAGCGCTGAGGAACCAAGTGTCTCCCCACTCCTCACCCCGCAGTTCCTACGGAGCTCCAGGCCAGGAGGAGGGTGGGACACTGGTCTACAGTTAACCCCAAAATACACAGTAGTTCTTAGAAAGTTAAGGAAAGTCCGTGTTTTTTTCTTAGTAAAGAGGAACTCCTGAATTCCTGACAGAGGCTTGTGCAGTCCAACCCTTCCCCATCTCACACCTCACGCCCCTGCATGTGGATTATGGGATTAGCACACATCACACTCCACCCCTTACTGCCAGCCTGGGGCACAGTAGTTTCTCTTGCTTTTTTACTTTGTTTTTATCCCTTGAGTTACTCCTCTACCTCCTCACCCTCGCTGAACAAACCGACTAAAAATCCCTGCCTGCAGTTCTCTGCCATCTCCACATCCTTGTTCTCCTTCAAACCACCTCACCTGCCCGGAGTTGGTTTTCCTCCTGTCACCCTACCTGCCCCTTCAGCACCTCACACCAGTTCCTTCTGAGGAGTCACCTCCTCACCCTCTCCCGAGGTTCAGCAGGCTCCGGGTTCTCTCCTCTGCTCTCTCTGAGGTTTCTCTCTCACATCTCATTCACACAACTCCCCAGCTGTTATATTTCTATTGACACTACACAGCCACCTCCGCTTAGCCTGTCCCAGAACTTCTGCCCACCCGGAGTTTCCTCGTCTCCCGATTTTCCTCTCTCTCATGCAAGCCCAGCACAGGACATCACTGCTCACTCAAGCCACTTGATGCCATTTTCAGGTGAGGCAGTGATTTTGCCACCAAATTTTCTGCAACTTCCTCCCCTCCTTACTTGGACTCTGAGTACTTCTGTGAATATTTTTTTTATTTATTGACTCTTTTTGCCTTTACCACAACATCCATCACCTTACATCTTCCCCTTTTCCATATTACCACACATGAATTATTTTTCTTCACTTTCCAGGCATTCCCAGCCCACCCCCAAACCCACCATCTCTTGTGCATAATCAAGACACCAAGTTTCAGCTCTCCCTGTCAATGCACAAGGTGTAACACAGCCAGAAGACTGGAGAGTGGTTTCCTACCAAGTCTAAAGAAGCTGTGAAATGCAATTGCTGAACTATAAATAGCGACATGTAAGGCATGTAAACTTGATGTGTCTCTGTGCCTGAAAAATGGGATTGTGGGAACATGGTATCAGTTTTCCAAAAGGTTTCAGACGAAAGCAAGGCCCTTATTGATCCAAAATGGCAGAATAGACAACACACACAGATAAATGTGATAGAGTGGAGAGGTGTCAGCCTGGCTTTCAAAGAAAAGTTACACCTCACAGGTCTGCTGGAGCAATCTGGAATTGTCAAGGAGCTTTGCCAAGTTTCTTCATGAAAGACTGTGTACCAGCAAACAGGAGAAAAACCAGAAAAAGGCATGAAGGATGGCTACCAGCTCTGCCTCATCACATTGATGCAGAGACTGTGGTTGTTCAGCAGGAGCGAAATAACCAGAAGAGTTAGCAAAGAGAAAAAGGGCAAAAGCTCCAGAGGATGTAAAACTATCTACAAAGAACCTAAATCTGAACTGAAACCAGAAAGCAGGAGGTTCCTTCGAATCCAAATAGGAAAAAAGATGCCACAGTAAATCCTGCAGAAGTGCTGTGTTAGACAGAAAAACGATCCCCCTTGTGCAGGCACAGTAATGGGCTTTAAAATAGATATTTCCAACAAGATGCCAGAGCCACACTGATCTTCTAAATGTTGCTATTCCATGTTCAGGAATTGGAGGGACAGTAGCACGTGAGGAGCCATTAGAGAAAGGAAAGAGAGAAAAAGAGGAATTGCTGGCACGTGGCTGTGAAAATCCTGAGACCTGTGTCGCGTACCCACTGACGCAGCCCATTCCAGAGAAGGAGGTGCGTGTGAGGGAAGGGTTACCCACAAAGACCTGAGTGACACTAACATGACCAGGCAAGCACATTTACCCAAACAGAGCTACCCACAGTGCTGAGGGCTCCTTGGACATGAGCCCCGCCCCACAATTCTCCCTCCTCTCAAACCACTGGCCTGAAACAGGGTTTCCACCTGCAAAGCTGTGAAGCTTTGTGACCTGTTTGCTATTCTGCAGGAACAGACGTGTCTTGCCTGCAGCACACCCCTGGAACTAAACCCCCCCAGGAGCAGGCTCTACATGATGGGTCTAGCAAAATCTATCCAAAAACCCCAACAATTTAACATGGCACGGATGGGGAGGTACCTGTGAGGAGTGGTGTGTAGCACCCAATGAAGCCAAGCTCGTCTGGCTGGTCACGTTCTTTTCTAAAGAATCTATTTTCTCAAAAGTTCTCTTCTGCCTCATTGTGTCCTGTGGAGCACCCACACTGCTGGAAAAGCCTTCCCTAATCTCCAGGTCCTGTCTGTACAGAGACCTGTTGCTGGCTGAGACATCATCCCTGGAGCTTCGGTTGATGCATTTTTTCAAGTGGTCAGACTGAAACCTGACCTTGCTGCTCTCTGCTGGGACACCGCTCTCCAGGCTCTCGGCATCCAGGCTGGCTTTGCTTCCCCTGCAAGCTGCTGACCTGCCCACCACAGCACGCATCTCAGCGATCACTTTATCATTCAGGGCCGTGAGCTCACTGCTGCTGCCCACAGAGCCAGGTCTTGTTTGACCTGTTCCTTGCCTCCTTCCTTTCCTTTTTCTCAAGCTTGGAGAAGGGCCAGTTGAATACCCAGAATCCTGATGGCTTATACCGGTGGGGTACTCCTGAGTCTGCAGGCTGTTCTGCCGACTGTGGTGGAGTTCCATGTTCTTGAGGACGTTGGCTTCCAAGATCCTCCAGGACTGCTTGAAGCTCTCCTTTGAAGCAAGCTGACCAGGCAGTTTAGTGGAGGCATCAGTTGTTGCAGCAGGAGAGGAGGAGAGTTTGGCAGCCTGGTCAACGTTGACCATATGTTTTATGTATTCTCTGCCAGCTGGGCTGTATTCAGTGGAAGAGGCATTTCTCGCATGCTTCTTTGCAGCTTGCTGTTGTTGTTGTTGCATGCTGGGATGCTGCAATAATTTGGTTGGCTGCAGCTGCTTTTTTAAGCTATTGCTTGGGGACCTTGATGGAGACATCCCGCTGACACCAACGCTCTCAGTGTCCATATCCACGGGTGGCTCGTCATAAACCGGCGACTCCAGAGATGGCTCATCGTATATAGGGGCAGGGGAGGCGTACTTGGGGGACGCAGGCTGGGGGGTTCCTGTTCGGCTCCTCGGAGGCGTTTGAGAAGTAGGACCATTCATCAGCACCAGGCAAAACCCCCCGCTCTCTGTCTTTTTGATCTGCATAGACTGCTTTGTTTCGCCGGCAGGCATTTGCTTTGTGGCTCCAGGGCTCTGGGACATGGATTGAGGCTGAGCATATATTTCTGATTTGGGAAGAGGTTTTGGGCTGTTGGGCTTTGGAGCACCCTGCAGCTGAAGGGAACTGTTTGAAAAGCTCTGTATCTGCCTCAAACTGTTCACTTTGACCAACATCGCTGCTTTCGTGCCTGGCAGCGGCTGCCAGTGGGTAGGAGTCTCCCTAAAAGAAGAAAGATACAAACACACACAATTATTTTAGAATTATATTCACTGAAGTACCTTCTACGTCTACCCAAATACCAAACTGTCAGTTAGTCTCAAAGTGCCTGAAGATTCCCCGACCAGTTATATCAGCAAGTTATTTTTTCCCGGAGATCTCCCTTGCTGAAACAGAAAAACATTGTTGTTACACACAGAATAAATTCCTAAGTCACGAAGAGCAGAACAACGAGATGAAATGAGTTCATGATACTCTGTCTGGTATCAGGAGCACTGAGATAGGACACAAGCTATGCTTCTCATGGCTCAGCAGATAGCACGGCACCCAGAACAACCAGCTGAAGACCAGCAAGCTATTCTGGAACACTCAAGCATTAAACTGGAATATAACCCCAAGTATCTGCCTGCAGATTATCCAGCTACGATGACAGTCCTTCCAGACCATGCTATCTTTTTTATTTAAGTTTCCAGGTGTGTGTTTACTTTGTAGAAAAACCTACGAGGTCTGTGGGAGGTATATGGGGGTGGCTGTCCTCAGCTCACAGCTCACATTCCCACAAAACCTCCAAGCCTCCGTCCAATCTTGTCCAGGTGCACTCGGATCTGGTTCCCTTGGCCACACCGACTGACCCTGCTCAGCTCTCGTGGCTGTGGAATCCTCCTCTGCTGGGAGTGTTCTCTGACCCGTGGTGGTACTCGGGATCCACCACCACCCAACGTGCCCCCTGCAACACCCCAGTTCCCAGGATACCTTCTACAGTGTAACAACAACCTGTGGCCCCAGCCAGGCTGTGTTTGTGAGCTCTGAGGAAAAGGGAATGGAAAGGATATTAAACCAGCTGAGCTTCCAGGTTTTCCAAGGCATCCCAGTCCCCAGGAAGTTCCACTTGAACCTGACCCTATGTTGTGCCCCACCTCCATGTATCTGCTACCAGGCAGCACTGGGTGAGACCTGAGGGCACTCTGCATGTGTCCCATCCGAGACGGGAGATGTTCCCCTGGCGCCTTCACAGCTATTCTGCTCTGTTTGCACCTTGACCTTGCTCCCCACTCCCCATTGCTGACGTGTCCTCTGCACTGGCAGACACATCCACCCCCACTGCATGTCCAGAGCTGCCTCCCCCCAGTGTCAGGCCCTTTTGTGCCTTCCCTGACAAACCCCAAGACATCTGGACACCCCAGCCCTCCTGCTCTCTGCTCCTGCTCTCCAGAGCCTTTCACCCGGCCAGGTCCCAGCCTCCTCTTTCCACATGGCTTCCCTGGGCTGCTCTGCCTGTCCTCCCCCGTGGTTATCCTGCCAGTGCATCTGCTCACCCCCTGCTCTCCCCACTCCTTAGCCCAACAGGACACACCAGCCCCACAACACTGTGGGTGTCCTGTTCCACCTGGTCCACTCCGGTCACCCTCCGCACATCCACTGTCCCACACCTGTTCCCAGTGGCATGCTCCTTCCCCATCCACTGCTTACCATGTTCCTGGCAGGACATGCTCTCTGTTGGCAGAGTGTCGCTGTGAATCCCACCTGGACACAACAGCACCGGGAGTGGCGCGGGGGAGGCTGGCACTGCCACGGGCACAGCGCCTGACCCCTGGCCAGGGTCCAAAGGCCTCACCGCACTCTGATCACCCTTCCTGCACCTCCGCCTTCGCAGGGCTGGCTCCTGTCCCGCAGCAGAGTCCACACAGCTCTCCTGTGCTGCTACCCACGTGTGACCAGGGAAGGTTGAGGAAGAGCTGTTGTTGGAAACTCTGCATCTTCTAAATTTTTAATTTTGTTTCTCTAGTAAGGCTTGACTTGATTTTGCCTTGGGGAAGGAATTTCCTTCCTTTAGTTTTAGGAGATGTGACATCATTCTATGGAGACGGGCTTAACATCACCTGACTGGGAGTAGCCCAAAAGATCCCCAGAAAGATAAAGAACATCAACAGAACATCAAGACATCAGCGGCCATCTAGGAACATCTGCTCTCAGCCCTGCCTCTGGCAGAATTGGAAACACCTATTCCAGGAAAGGACTGAATACAAAATCGAAAAATGAAAATCTAATTAACATCTGAAATGAGGAAATTCAAATCCAATTAGAAACTGAATACTGGGGGTTGCACAGCTCTGGACCAACGACCTTTGAAACAATGGATCTCTATGGGTTTCTGACCGTATAAAGTCTGGGGGGAAATTTGGTTAAAACATGTCATGGAATGATTTTTTCTGCACACCTAGGCTATGTGTGGATGAAATTATTTCTGTGGCACATCCTGGCCAGAACATCATTCTGGCCAGGAATAAAGCAATACCTTGATTCTCTGACACTAAAAATGTTGTTGGAGAGTTTTTATTTTTCCTGCAGTTTTCGGTGACACCGTCATCCTCTGCTTTGCACCCTGGGGTCCCCTCTTGCTCTGGGACCTCCTCAGTATCCCCCACTGCAGCACAGAGGGGTTTATTTTAAGGGAGTTCCTGACACTACTTCAGGATGGTGATGGATCCACGAGGAAGGCTTGTCTCCCGGCCCCCACCTTCCTTCTGTTCACAGCATTCCAGCCCCGTGCTGACCTGAGCCCGATGCCAAGAGCAGCTTGGGCAACACTGACGAATTTGGGATTGGGCTCTCTCCATCTGCCCAAGCCACCACCAAGCTCAGCCCCTGCTCTCCCACTCCTGTTCAGCCCTCAGTGGCTTGTCCTCCACATGCCTCTTCCAGGGGCACGATGCCTGGTGCAGGGGTTGAGCACCAGTGGTGACAAGTGGGGACGCACACAGGGAACCACCAGCAGCAAGAGCAGGGTGAGGGTGGCATTTGTGAGGGCACCCAGCCCCACAGCCCACCAGGCATCCCTCCCTGGGGGACACAGGGCTGCTCCTTGCATCAGTGCATCTCTCCTGTGCACGGCCAAGCCCCAGTCTCAACCCCAAGCTCTGCTGAAGACCCAGCTCTTCCTTGTAGAGTGCCTGGACTCACGGGAAGAATGAGAACAGCAACACTAGGTAGGCTTTTAAATGAGGATTTCTGACACCGCCATGGCTGTACCAGTGGCTCGTTTCATGGCACAGAAGAGAGACTGGCAAAGAGCAAGCAGAACAGAGCCATCCACAGGCTCCTGACTCAGCAGGCAGGCCACAGGAGCGTGACTGGGACGGACTTTAGCTCAACCCTTTAGCCAGAGCACCCCTGCATCTGGACCAGCACTGTGCAGTTGTTGGGTTGCAGGTGTTATGAATGAATACGTGAAATTCGTGCTCAAATATGTAATATCGGAACGTGTATTAAAGTTAAGCTATAACCAATTTTAAAAACAAGCAGAACTTGCCCCTGAAAAAGTTGCAGCCTCACCCGGGAGCCAATTTTGCATCACAAAACAGAGCTATGGAGAGTGGCAGCTCATCAAGAGAACATTGGGCTGACTTCTGCTATCTACATTTTCGAGGAGGACTTCCCCAGCAGAGTTGATTGATGCAATCTCTGAAAATCCACTCCCAGCTTGAGTGTTAATGGTCAAATCTAGACCCAAGATAAGGAACATCACGGGACATCAGACAACATCCCCCGGTGATGAAAGATTAATCAAAGACAGGATATGTTTTGTTCACCCCAGGAATATGCTGGGTGGCAGAAACAATACCCAAGATCCGGACTTTATGGGCAAACTGTATAAAAGTGAACTGTTAGAAGCAACCGGTGTGAACGGAGGGAGGTCTCGTACGATGGAGGTCAGACCTGTGTTCACCCAGTTCCAACCCCGGGCTTGGTACTGTTTCCTTTTCGATCGTGGCATTGCGTGTTCGAATCCTCAGACACAAAATAAATTTTATACGTGTTTTAATTTGAATTGGGCTTCTTTATTTATGACACAGGGTAGCAGAGCCACAGCCCTGAGCTGCAGCTGTGTCCCGCTGCCGTACAAGACCTCCAGCTATGGCAGGGCTGGAAAACAACCCTGTGCTCCGTGGGAAGGTGCTGGACACCCACATCCCACCAGCCACCTCCCCAGGTTTTTCCTCTCCCTGACTCGCAGGCCCAGCCAGCCCTGCACAGCTGAACCATCCACTGGCCAAGGCTTGGCAGCCCTGCCTCAGCCAGGCACAGCATGGCCAGGCTTCTGCCCCCCTGCAGGCTCATCATGGGCTGGAATTGTCTGGCATTGGAAAATCAAACCCCCAGGGATCCGGGGTGGCAGGAACTTGGCCTGAAGCTCTGCCATCTCCTCGCTCCGCTCTGAGCCACAGGGAGGAGCCCCTCCCTGGCCACAGCAGCACTGGGAACATCCCAGTTGGTCCCTGCTCAGGTGTGGGCCTGGGCATCTGCTGAGCACCAGCAACCTGCCCACCAGAGATGGGCTCCTGCTTCAGCATGGCATTATGACTTTAGGGCCCAGCGGGACCTTAACTGGCACCAACCTCTGCCCCTGCATCTGTGAGAAAGAGTACAGCCCAGATTTTAGTCCTCAGATGAATGACGAGGGATTTGATCTGAAAAATAAAAGAGGATACCATGCTCACAGCCTCCTGCAGAGGCAAGCTGCCTACCTGTGATGCCTTAGGATTTAGTTTTTGTATTTTTCATATCCTGTATTACTTTAGTGTAACTCTAAAACTCCACAGAGCCTTTTAACTACTCTTCTCCCGGTTTAGTCAGACAAAACAATTCCTCTCTAGCCTGAAACTCAAGGACACCTCACTGTCTTCAGGCCCTGAGAGATGTAAACAATGGAAGGGGGGGGAGAGAGCAAACTTGCTGTAAATTACTTCATTGCCTGAAGCTGTAACTGGAGGATTAACCCTGATATGTAAATTGATCAAAACTTATAAAAGTGTAGAAAACTCGTGACCAGTCATCCATCTTGGGTGTAGCCTCTCCCGGAGAAGGCTTTTGACTGCCCAAGGTGTACCTATTGAAGGCCCTTCAATAAATACTAATTTTATTCTCTTAATTTTGTCTAGTGTCTGTTTTAGGCAGCCACTGCAAGGCATCACCTGGAGGCCAAAAGGCACTCTAAGGCATGACAGCCCCTCAGGGCTCAGAGTCCCTTCAGCAGGGTGTGAGGAATTCATTCCTCGCCTTGTCCTGCCCAGGACAGAAGATGTGCTGGGCCTTTAGCACAGACTTGGCCACAGGGGTGGGACACGCTGGAGAGCAGCAGGAGCTCTGCACTGGCACAGGGCTCCCTCTGCGCCTGCCCTGAGCCCAGCTGGCAGGAGAGCAGGACAGCAAGACGAGCTGGACACACAGCCACAGCAAAGCAATGAACAAGTGGTTGTGCCACAAGCAGCAAGCCTCCCTGCAGCGGGATTTTGGCACTTGCAGTCCGTGCCCCAATATGTTCCTGCTTCAGGCCTAGGTCAAAGTGCACATTGGGACCTGCTCTGGAGCACTGCAAACCCCTGGAGCCGGCAGAGCCCAGCGCCAAGGGCACCCACTGACACTGCTGCTCTCTGCGGAAAAGCACAAACACCTGGGATTGCCACAGCTGTGCTGCCACGGACACTCGTAAGAGACAAAGCACCCACGTGCCCTGCAGGGGCCAGAGGAAACCGGGAAGTTGTGCCACTCCCACGTCACCAAGGGCCACAATGCCCCCAACCCAGGAACGTGATGGAGAAGGGAAACTTGTAAATGCGTGCTGTCCTCCATCTCGCCCGTCAGTCTCATCGTGGACACATCGAGCCACTTCCAGCCTCCCTGGCTGCCAAAGAGGACAGAAGCAGCATCACAGAAAAGACAAGGCTCTCTTGAAAAGACCATTTCCACAGCCATGAATGACCTCTTGGGCCATGTCTGGATACAGCTTCCTTCAACTCCATCCCCAGGCCGCTGGAAAGACCAAGCAGAGGAGAACAGGGACTTCTTGACTTCCCAGCATGGAGAAAGATTCAGTCTTGTCCTTCTGAATGGTGAAAGCCCTGACAAAAAGCAAAGCCAATGGTGGAGAAGTGTCCCAATGCAGCCTCTCAGCCGAGCTCTTCAGCCACCAGCAGCAGAGACCCTGACGAATCCCCCGGGACTGTTCCTGTGAGGAATACTTTCCAGTAGCTTTAATATAAAGGCCCAAACTCAGCACTGGTTTTCCCAGCCTGCACCAAGCTGCAGCAGGCCCAGCACATCCAGCAGCTCTTCTCAGGCTCCAGATCTCCACTGTTCGTTTTTCTCCCCCCCAGAAGCCTGGAGAAAAGGCCCTGCACCTTAGCTCTGCCCTTTCTAGCAGGTGTTTTCCTGGTGCTGTGACAAAGGTGAGTGAACAGGGATGTTTGTATTCCAGCAGCACTGCTGCTCTGCCCCCAGTTCCCACGCTGGAAGCTGGGATACAACCTGCCCAACCCAAAAACTCTGCAGACAGGTGCAAAGAACATTGTGTTTGCATATCCTACCCCAAGGCCAACTGCACAAGAAGGAAACAAACCTGTATTAGGAATTTTGATGGTCTTTCCTGCTTGATTATAAAAACTTAATAGTGGCATTACTTATGCTGTGCCTGGAGAGACATGAGCCCATGACGAGACAAACCAGACTTGGAAGAGGCAGAGGAAGGCACAGCCACCTTCTCATCACACATTCCCTCTCACTGCTCTTCCAGCACACATTCCCTCTCACTGCTCTTCCAGCACGTATTCCCGGCACTGTCAGACCAATCCCTGCTCCTTCCCAGCCAAGGATGCTGAGCCATGGGAAAGGTGGGTGGGGAGGGAATAGGCAGCACAACCTGCTGCCCATGCAGGAAGAACCCTCACCTTCCTCTTCTGGGAGATAGGGTGCTCCTAAGGAAGGCGGCTTTCTTGTGGAGGGTTTTAAGATACCCTGTTACTGCAAAGAGAACCTCAGAAACTCTGAAACTCCCCGTGCCGACCCTGGGAGAAACAGGGCAAGAGGAGGAGAGGGGCTGGTCTGCATGGACAGCGGGGCTGGGGACAGCAGAGCCTGCTCACCTCCTGACCTGCAGTGTGCTGAAATGCTGCAGAGCAGCACACAGGCTCCCAGAAACACTGCCTTCTCCAGGCCTTGGCCCTCCACCAAGCCCTTTCTCACCCATTATCTTGGAGTTCAAGCAAACCTCAGCATGGCTGCAGTGGCTCAGAGAACACTTCCAAAATGCTGCATTCAGCCCGAGGCTGGTCTCATGGCCCCCAAGGGAACATGTTCATCCTTTGCAGAGCTTTCCAGTGTGTGAAAGGATAATTTGCCCATCACTTCCCTTGAACGGAGCCCATCTTGCTTCCTAATAGGATTGCAAGAGCTCGAGAAGGATCTGGAGCTGTGAGGCAAGGGCTGTTTGCTGTCCTTGTCCAGCAAGGGAGAAGCAGAGTCAGCGCTGGGCTGGGCAGCCCAAGGAAGCACAGGTGCAAAACAACAGGGGAACACGAGTGTGGGCAGAGGAGCTTCCCCGGGAGGCTCTAGAGATGGTCAATGGCAGCAGTGTCTCACCCCCTGCAAGAAGCTGCCGTTTCCCCATGGGGCTGACCCCCCTGTGCTGCCTGGGGAGGCCAAAGGCCAGTGTCTAGAGAAGGTTGCTCCAAGCCACTGTGAGAGCTGGAAGAGCAGCAGCAAGCTGTGGGGCACTGAGGGACGGGTGGCATGGGCATGGAGACAGAGGGAACAGGCACCAAGGTTTGGGGAGCTCCTCTGTTCTTCTCAAGGCTGCCGAGGGTTTGGCAGCACCGAGATGTGGCAGGGGGCACAACAAATTCAGCAGTGCTGATAGAAGGCACAAGAGGTGCAGAAGGTGGTAAAAACCAGTTTACTTAAAGAAAAAAACCTCGACCACAAAGTATAAATAAAAAAAATATGAAATCCTTTCCTCCAGATCTTTGTGGCAGGGGCTTGCAGGAGGCCCCTTTTGGGGACTGCACTGGTCTCTGCTGGTCTCTCCATCTATCACAAGGTGACGAACATGAAGGAAAGAAAAACACTGTTTATGCATTGGCATTAAGAGACAAAAGCTAAACTGTCTTGGGTGCAGGTAGCTATAAAGATGTCAAATTCTACCAACTGCACTCAACATGTTCACCCTCTGTTTACGCAGCTGCATCTCTCCCGAGCAGAGAAGGACGTGCTTGAGGTTGTCTTTGGATAACAATGCAGCCAACGGAGCTGAAAAGCTCAGTGTGCTTATGCTGTTAGTAGCAGACACCCCAGCAACGGCATTAGATCCCACCTGAGAGCATTTGCTTCCAGCTCAGTTCCTTGTTCCCCATTTTACGAGCTAGCAAAAGGCAAGAAATCTCTCCTAGGGTGTCAGACTCAGGGAGGGAATCAAACTCTGCACCATAACCAGGGACACAACCCTTGCTCACACAGCAGAGAGAACACATGATAGATGTGCAAGGAAACAGTGCCTGGTCTCCTGCTTCCAAGAAAGCACATTTCTCAAACAAATCCTGTCAGCTTAATGGTATGAGCCTTGTATTCTGAAAGAATCTTGCATATCCAAGCAGCCTGTTGGCTCCCAAGCCAGCTGCCACTCGTGCCTTTCTCAGCACTTGCCCTTCAGTTCATTGCAGGCTCATGCTGCCCCAAGATTGCTGCAGAAACCTGAGCTTGGGATGGAACAAGGGAGGACTCCTTCCCACTTCCTTTCCTGGCAGGACAATCAGCAGTGACGCTGATGCTGCCCTGGCTGGCAAAGCAAGGTCTAGCAAAACCCTGCCCACACTGAATCACCCTCCTTCCTTCACACAGGAGGGGACCCGTGTGGGCTCTTCCCTACCGAATGGGCTGGAGAACTGAGGGATGGGTCACAACTGGCACCGCTTTTCCACCGAGGCACAGCAACTCCCGTACGAAGGTGGAGGAGGCCATGCCCCTTCCTGAGACTGGGTCAGTTGTCCTGGTTGCAGAGAGGGCCAGAGCTTGGTGCTGTTGTTATTCTACACCACACAGATCATGCCTGGGGCTATCGTTTCAGCAGGGAAAGCCGGGCACCCCACTCCAAGTGTGCCACTGTGCCTCTCTCCAGCAGAGGGACTGTTGGCATCAACCCCTGTGAGACTCGGCCTCTTTGCTCCTCCACCAGTTCCCCTCCCATTTTCTTGGTACGCACCTACTGATGCCTGATGGTTTTTTGTCTTTTCTTTTTATCCCCTTTTTATACATTTTTATCCCCTTTCCCTTTCCCTGTCCCCTTCACAAACACTCCCTGTCCCTCAGCCCTACATGTGGAGAACCCTTGGGGGCTGAGATTGAGCTCAGCTTGGGGCTTCTCTGAGGGGAGCAGACGGAACATCCCGAGTGTCTCCAAAGCAGAGGCTCCAGCCTTGCCCGGAGCCTCCTCTCTGCAACAGGTTTGTTCAGCTGGGCTGGAGTCTCCCTTGGGGGGGTCATTAGAATGGGGGACAGTTCCCTCATTTGTTCAGTTCCTGATTGGGGATTTGAGGTCGATCTGCTCATTGCTGAGCTCCATCCAATTGGATCCGCGTTGTAGCCGGGGGTGCTGCTGGGCTGTTCCCACCTGGGCCGAGTTGTGCCCCTGGGATCCCATGAACCCAAGGGAATGCCCTTTGCCCTGCACTGCTGGGGCTGCTGAGGATTTTTACCAGCTTTAAGGCATCATACAGGACACAGTGCTGAAAGGGACAGTGGTGAAAACGCAAATTGATCACAGAGCTGAAGCAACGGGGCTGGCAGGGAGGCCGCTGGCAGGGAACGGTCCAGCAGTGGGAGTGACCCCATCCCCGCCGAGCCCCTCAAGCCGAGCAGAAAGGAGCCCTGCCAAACCCAGCCAAACCGAGCCGACAGGAGTGCAGCTGAGCAGTGTGAGAAAAAAGAAGCAGTGACCTGCGGGGTTGACCTCCAGCAAGGCGGAGTGGTACCAAACAGGCACCTGTGCCCAACTGAGCCCAGTGGAGCAGCTGCGTGACCCTACCTGGATAACCAAGCTTTCGGGGGAGTTGTTTGTCACTGGTTTTTGTCATTTCTGGCTGGGGGTGGCAAACATCATTCACAAAAGTTCTCCCAGCATCATGCCTTTGTTCCCAGTGGCCACGCGGGCAGCACAGGAATGGCTGCCACATCGCCTGTGTCTGGGGAAGCCACACGGAATCGTCTTGCAAGGGGCATCTGCCATCTTGGTTTTGTTCCCAATGGTGAACAACTTCTTGTGGGCAAAACACCTCCTCTTTTTGTACACTATTGCTATTAACACTGCTGCTGTTCCTGTGCGTGTCTCATTCCACTGCTTTGTGCTTTCAGTAAATTGTTATTTCAACCCATACTCTCTGCTTTTGTCTCTCCCTTACTGGAAACGGTGAGGGGAAGGGGAGTGGCTTATTTCGAGTTTAACTCCAGCTGGTGTTAAAACCAGCACAGTCAGGAATACTTTGGACTCTGCGAAGCTCAGGATATCTTACAGCTTCCCAGGGCTCTTTCACTACTCTGGAAACAGGCAGCTCCGGCGGTGCCCATCCTGGCTGCCCCAGAGTGCCAGGCTGCAGACAGACAAGGAAGGGAAGCCACCTCTGAATGCAAATCTCACGTGCCTGTGGCTCCACTGTGGTCACTGGGGGTGACCCGAGGGAACTGGGAGCTACTCAGGTACAGCTTAGGCCATTTCTTACTGGATTTCTCCTGGCAGGGCAGGGAAGCATCACAGGCACCAGTAAAGTGTTGGGCTCTTTCTGGCGCACGTTTTGTGCATCACCAGTGCCTCGCAGTCATGCAGATCTGCACTGAGCACAGGACTGACTTGAGGGGGCAGCAGACATGCGGTAAGCCGCACTTCAGGGTGCACATACTTTCCAGAACTGCCATCCTATGTGGTTTTCATTAACTTGGCACTTTTTTCTATCATTGCCTGCACCAGGCACACAGAGAGGCAGCCTTGATCCAAACCCCAAGGTGCTAGCACTTGCTGCACTGCCCAGAACTCACTTGCTGCACTGCCCAGAACCAGGACAAGGCATCCCAACCCAGCTGGCAGGAGAGTCAGGCTCTCCCAAGCGCTGCTCCAGCCCTCAGGCCAGTTCTCAGTATGACCCAACTTCGCTCGCTGCACAGCCTCCCCAGCTGCCAGTACCACATCCTCCAGGGCAGGATGATGCCCAAACAGGGCAGGAGGGAGGCAGAGCAGCCCTAGACAGTATCCCAGGCAGAAGGGCCAACCCAACAGAGTCTGGGGAGGGCAAGCTTTTGTGCAGCTGAAGCTGAGGTCATGGTTTCAATACAATAAAAAAACCCTGATTGCTGTCAGATTAGTTTGAGTGTAAAAAAAAAAACTCTTGGTCAAACAAAATAGCATCCCATTATTGGTCTCTTATTTCAGACTTGATGTGACCAAATAACTGTGCCCAGGAGCTGTGTCCCTGCAGCCCCACCTCCTGCACTGTTTGAAGCTGCAGGAACACATCAGCAGCCGAGCAAGTGGGAAAGGAAGGACCCAGACCAGATAGGCTCACCTGCACCTCACAGCAGCCTGACCCCTTGCACTGGAGTTATGCCATCCCAACAGACCCTACTGTGAGTTTTTGAGAGAGTTCTCATCACCACACACCACTCCTGCCTGACCCCTCTCCTTCTGTTTAGCACCCAGAGCAATGATTACCCTTTGATGTGTATTTTTGTGGTGTCTCACACAAAGATGGCCTGGCCCAAGCTGGGGACATTGAGGCAGTGTGAAAGCAGACAGCTGTACCTCGAGAAGAGGAGGGCACATGGCAGCGATCGGGGGCCTGGCAGTGCTTTGCCCCAGTGCTGCACCCTCCTGGGGCTGCACAACTCCCAACCTGCCCGACAGGGCCGGCCTGGCAGCTGAAGTCACCCATGAGATACAAACAGAGAAGGCTGAAGCTGTCCTCTTACCTGGCAGGATCTTTCTTCTTCTCCACTGCACCATCCCACTTGCCCTTCTCCATCTCCTGCAGGAGGGCCATTTGGATGGGGGTGCTTCTGCCGCCGCTGCCAGTGCTGCCTCGGTGCTGCCGGCCACAGCAGTCAGCCTGGGAGCTGCTCTTCATGGCCTGGAGCTGTGCCAAGGGCACGATGTCACAGCCCTGGGGCCGGTGCCACACCGTCTGCCGCGTGATGGCATTGTAGTAGTAGAAGCGGTTGTTGTTCTGGTCGAAGAGCTCCCACCACTGCTTCTGGTCTGACTGGCGCACCTTGAGGTTGGGAGGGGGCTCCCAGCTGCACTCCCCGGTGGTCAGGTTCACGTACATCCGCTCCTGGGAGCGGGGCTCGATGATCTCCACCCAGTCCGAGCTGCAGGGACACGAGAGCCGCATTAGTCTGGGCCAGAGGCACAAAGCAAACAGGCTGTCTGAAAGTCCTGCAGAGCTGTAGCCACTGGGCCAGCCTGCCTGCCTGCAGATCAAAGCCTGGCTTGGGGCCATTCAGCAATCTAATGAGCTCAGGAGAAGCCAGGGCAAGGGTTTGAGATGGGGCTGAGACAAAAGAGCAGTTCTTTGGCACAGGGAAGGGGCGGTCACCCCCATCGGCCCGGCCCCCTCACTCCCCACTCCCCAGCCCAGGACAAACACGCAGGGCTGGTGAGCACTGTCTGCCGATGCTGGGATGACTCCCATCAAAGGCTGGCCCATCACAGGAGTGCCAGTGCCTGGGCCATGTGCAGGGGACCTCGCTTTGAAGAGCAGGGAGGATCTGCAGAGCAGGATGGATCTGCAGAGCAGGATCTGCTCTTTTTGAGAGCTGCATGTTCCACCTGGGGACACCAAAGCCCTGGCTCCCAACAGCGCGGGCAGCCTGCTCCATGTGAGTGCCTGCCCGCAGTGCCTGCCCCATGTGCTGTGGGGCTGGAAGGGACCTCTGGGTCCCATGGATCCTGCTTGGAGGGTCCCATGGGTCCTGCTCAGGGGGTCCCATGGATCCTGGTCAGAGGGTCCCATGGATCCTGCTCAGAGGGTCCCAAGGATCCTGCTCAGGGGGTCCCATGGATCCTGCTTGGAGGGTCCCATGGGTCCTGCTCAGAGGGTCCCATGGATCCTGCTCAGAGGGTCCCAAGGATCCTGCTCAGGGGGTCCCATGGGTCCTGCTCAGAGGGTCCCATGGATCCTGCTCAGGGGGTCCCAAGGATCCTGCTCAGGGGGTCCCAAGGATCCTGCTCAGGGGGTCCCAAGGATCCTGCTCAGGGGGTCCCAAGGATCCTGCTCAGGGGGTCCCAAGGATCCTGCTCAGGGGGTCCCAAGGATCCTGCTCAGGGGGTCCCAAGGATCCTGCTCAGGGGGTCCCACATCTATCCAAAAGATACCTGTGTGAAATGCTGGCGGATGAGACCATCTCCATTGTAGGCTCTTCCCCTGCCCCCTTGGCTGATGGGACAGAGCCTTTAGTAGGGTGTAAGGTGACCTAATGGACAGGCCCTGCTGCTGATCCACAACCCTTCTGTAGCCCTAAAGAACCCCTGGAGCCCCAGGGTCCTTTACCAGCAGCCATGCTGGCCCAGTCAGTGAGAGCAGGGCAGGCAGCGCTGTAGGACTGGTTTTCAGGCAGATCAGCACAGAGGTTTTGATGCAGAGCCTTTGGGCTGCACCGCTGTCATACACGGCACATCGACCTTATCACAGACACACCAACCATAAAGAGCTGGCCTGAGGAGCTCAGCAAAGCCAATGCCTCTCCAAACCATCTTGGATAGCCCAGGCAAATGGAAGGGAGTGCAAACCACAACAAGGTTTCCCTCCACAAAGCAGAGATGCTGCCACTAAAGCAATCCTGAACCCGGTGGCATGCTCAGCATGCTGACAAACAACATGTGCCCCTCACTCCTGTCCCACCCCCCGCGTCCTGGCCTCCACCCCGTGTTGGTGGAGGCTGCAGGAAGGAGGCCCCAGTTAACCCAAGTCATTTTGTCATTAATAAAAGCCATATGAAGAGGACAGGTCCAAGGCCCCCCTTGAAAGCTGCTCCTGCCCAGGGGCACAGTCTGACACAACCTCCAGCTGCTCTCCAGCGAGGGCATGGCAGGAGAAGCCATTCCCACAGCAGAAGCAGAAGGGAGATCCCACTGCACCCCTCTCGCACCCTCCGCTGCCAGCCTGCAGGTCCTCAGAAGGGTCAGGAGTGATGGTGGCAGTGCCCAAAATGGCATCCTGGGCTCCTGTGCCCAGCCCTGCTGGCATGGTCACAGCAGAGGAGGCAGTTCCTGGCAGGGCAGTCCAGCCTTTGGCTCTGCCCTGGCATTCTGAGCATGGTCAGCATGTCTCCTGTCACCAGGCAGGTCTAGGTGAGGGTTTAGATGCACATTGCACCTCCCTGCTAGGAAAACTGTGGGTTTGATTGACATCAATCGATGCTGAGCAGTCTGGCACGCACCCATAAGAAGCAGGCTGTTCCTCAGCTCTCTGAGGATTCAAAATTGATAGGTGCAATGCCAATTCAACACAAAATAAAGGTGAACTGTTTCTGAAAAGATGCAACTCCCCTGCCACAATCCCTGCTATGCAATGCTGACCTCCACACATTCTCATGGAGGGCTGATGGTCAGGCTACCATGGACAGGCTGGTTGGGAAAGCTGATCTGGGTGAAGACCACTTCTTTTGTGTCACAGGTCAGTTTTCAGGCAGATGTGCTCACCTACCCCAGACTACCACCATACAACTGTTTGCAGTGACCAACAAGGAGCTGGGAACAGAGCACACCCCCTTTCCCCGTGGCACCAGCTCCTGCTGGTCTCCCACCATCACCAGAGCACGGCTGGGTGCTGCCAAGAGTGTGCTTGCAAATGGATCCCACTTGGAAAACCCCGTGTTTGGAAAACACGGTTTGTTGTGATGTCTGATGGGTTTTTTGTCCTCTCTTTTTATACCCGTTTTGTACATTTTTGTGCCCTTTCCCTGTACCCTTTTTCTTCCTTGTACCCCTTACCCCTATACCCTGTATCCTTAGTACTACATATTTATAATTTTGTAGTTTGGTATTTCACTTCGTTTGAGAGTTCTCTGAGGGGGGAAAACAAAACATCCCTACTATCTCAAAACTACAGGCTCCAACCTTGAAGAGTCTGAATTCCGGAACATGTTTTTGAGCTAGGCTGTAGTTTCATTTAAAAGAAGAATAAGAAGATAGTTACCTCACTTGTTAAGTTACTCATTGGAGGATTTTAGGTAGATATACTAATTTGTGAAGTCCATAAAGTTGTATACAGGGGGTACACACTCACTCTCTGGGAGGTGTACACCAGGATCCTATTAAACCAAGGTAATACCCTTTTTTCCCTATACTGCTGTGTCTGCTTCTTATTTTTTACCAGCACTTAAGGCATCAGTTGTTTGCTGGTTATGGGTCAAATAACATCAGTTCCTCTATTTGGTTCAGGGTGCAACACAACAGCCATACCAGCACCCCATGCCATTCCCCCAAGGCTGGGAACTGCAGAACCAGCCCTGTTCATCCCTTGGAGCTGGAATGTCAAACTGCAAGCAGGCACAAAAACGGAAATCACTGAGATCATCAAGGGCATCAGCAACTGCAGGGGAATCATCCATAAATGGGGCATAAAAAGGAAAACCAAGAGCAGCAGCAGAGCCCAGCAGTGCTGGGAGCAGAGCGGGATGAGCACGCTATGGAGAGAGCAACCAGAAAGTGCAGGGAGGACAAGGAACTGGCATGGAGGGTCCAAGGGACAGCTCAGAGGGGACACAAGGGGAGCAGTGACCGACAGCACCACAACTCTTCACAAGGACAGGCAGACGAGAGGAAAAGGGGCAGAGAGGACTGAGAAGGGCACTTACACCCAGGTGGCTCAGTGGCAGCTTCGGGGAGTGAGGAGAGGCTGCCGTCGGTGCAGGAATGTGGGGGAGCTTCACCCAAAGGTGGGGGGCACAGCCTGCCACTCTTGGGAGGGGACAAGAGGAGCACAGCAGGTGTTGGAAGGGCTGGAAGGGAAAAGCAGCACAAAAACACACATGGAGATGAGCCTGGGAGGAAGAGCAGAGACAGATCTGGAAGATTTGCTTGGCAAGGAAGAAAAAATACAAAACACCTTGCAAGACCCTGAGTGATCAAGAGTCATTTGAGCCATCAGCCTTCTAGATGTTTAAGAGCACACCGTGTTTGATCTGTTTTGCCAGCAAATGGGTCAGCAAAGCTTTGGAACACCAGTGGCTGTAGCCACGCTGCTGCTCCTCAGCACAGAGGAAAGGTCAGCTATTTTCTGTTAAGTGCAAGCTATTGAAAATAACGAATGCTTCTCATAGCACTTGGCCATAACCGAGCGTGTGTTACTTACTACAGTTTTCCATTTTAACAACCTTACATTTATCTTTGCATACAAAGACACTTAAGTGGATGACTTGGGTGGTGACCTCTTTGCTCCCCTTAAAATTGAGGGCCTGAGGATGACTGAGGTATAATTTAACCACAGGAAAAAAATCTGCACAAAACACATTGAAATACTAAAGAGTTTGGTCCAATCACACTCACATAAAGAAAGACGAGGAAAAGCAAGGAGCACATTCCTGGAGCAGGGCCAGCCCCAGGCTGCCATACAAGCCTCAAACATAACATCAGGAACTCTGGAAAGATGTGATAAACCCAGGATTGCAGAGAGATAAGGCTGTAACTTCGACATAAAAAAAAAAAAAAAAAAAATTCATATTCCACTTCACAAGGTTAAGGAAGTTTCCTGGGAATGGTTTAAGTAATGCTTTTCCCTGTCCTTTCAGCGCCAAGCGCTGAGGGATGCAGCAGCCAGAGCGTGCACCCACTCCCAGCAGCGGGATCAGGGCAGTGGTTTGGGTTTGTCTCAGTTCCTGGGACTCGGTGTCCCCAGGACAGGACTCCCCTGCAGGCCCCATTCGCAGTCCCAGACCAAAGCTCTCTGCAGGCCGAGCACGGGACAGGCAGCCTGCTGGCACTGCAGTGGCTCCAGGGCACTAAGGCAGTCACCAGAGCCTGCAAGGCGGAGAGATTTCAACAAAATCCCCGCTTGCTTCCAAAATCAACCCACATTCCCAACGTGCATCCTCCTGCATTGTCAGAGATTCCAGAAGCTTCCTCTGCATCCTGTGTAATACTTTCCAGAACTCATAGCTGGGAAACAGGACACAGCTCCAGCTGCTCACTCCAGCAAGCAAAGCCCCCGAATGTGAAGGTTTGTGCCTCGAGCATGCTGATGGGGGCAAGGCCATGGCAGGGGTCAGGCCCCCAGCAGCAGGGTGCTGGGAACGGGATGGGGCAGCAGGCATGCAAAAAGCAGGAGGAAGCACAGGGCTTTTTGTGCACAATCACATCTCATGCAGGCAGACAGGTGTGCTCCCATCCAAAGGCTTCACCTCAGCGATGGGCAGCTGGTTTTTTATGAAATGTTATAATAGACAGTACAGGTAAAAGCCAAGCTGCTGCGCTCTGTCCTGCAGCCTCAGAGGCACAGGGGATGGACACGTGCAAACTGCTCCTTCAAAACCAGCTTGAGTTCCTCCTGGCTGCCGCTCCTCCTTGGCAAAGCCTCAGAATAAAAAATAATAGCAGTAGTTTTTAAAAAATGGTGTTTCATCCTGAAAGGGCATCTGCAAGCATCTCCTGATTAGATCTTCTCACAAAGACTGTAAATTATTAGTAGGAGATCTAGGAAGGAATAAAATTTTTTTAACTACAGAGACTTGAGCAGGACCAGAAATGGGAAGGACCAGGTACAAGAGAACAGTCACTTGCAGGAAGAGCTGAGGAACCCCAAGAAGTCAAACAGCCACTCCTTCACAGGAAAGTTGCTTTTCCTGCCACCACCACCCAAGTGACAGCACAGCCCAGGCAGCCAAGCACAGTCCCAGGACACCACAAGTTCTTTTCACCAAAGGTAAGAACAGTAGAGATGTTTTCTTAGCTGGAGCTGTCAGCTCAAGATCAGCTTGATGTGACCTCCAGCCCCACTCATTACCCATGGAAGCTGCTCAGCACCAGTCTGAGGAGGCAAACACCCACCAAGGGGAAGAGAGCATCAAGGACAGCCATGGGAACCACCTGCCTCAGGAAGCGTCACACCCAGCTCCCAGCAAATCCCTCTGCGTGGCTACAAGGAGACCTCTTATAACTTGGTCTCCCATTTCACTTCCACGCTCTGCAATTTTTGGACTTCTTCAAGTCAAGATCCCACCTCCTTCCCTCACTTTCCTTCTTTGGGATGAGCCCTGCAGGGAGCTGGGGTAGTACTGAGTCTTTCTTGGCCAAACACGGCTCCACATTAAGTGTGATTTTCAAGACTAACACCCTCAAAGGAGGCCTGCAGCACACTCAAAGTCGGCCCCAAGACAAAGCTGTTGCCATCATTAGAGATCGTCCAGCTGAGGATGTGCCAATGCCAAGACTGAGTGCCTTGTTCACAGGTCCTCCTTGAGGAGGAGGAATGGAGTTTGGCCATCACGCACACAGAGCGCAGTACAATTCCTAGAGACTGGACACGGTGTGACAGCAGCCAAAGGCAGGGAAGCGTGCAGGGCTCCTTGCTGTAGCAAACACCTGGGGTGATGGGGATGGGCATCTGAAATTACCCACCCTCCAGAGATGAGTTCAAATCCTCTTTCATTTGCTGTTAACGGAGCATCGGACAAAGGACGCATGAAAAGGAGCAGAAGCAGGGAATGAAGCCACGTTCACCATCCTGAGTCCTCTAAAAGGAGGCCCCAGAAGTAAACCTTGGCAAACCAGGAATGGGGAGCGGGTACCAGCCCAGAGGCACCGCTGCTGCTGACAGTGCTGCTCCTCTGTGGGTCCAGGCTCCTGGCTGACTGAAGAACAGCCCAGCCTGTGTTCAAGAACTCAAACATCACAACAGAATATTTTTTAGACTATCACACTTTCCCCTTCACCTTCTGCACAACAGGCAAAGCTACCTCTTAGAAAAATTCACTTAGTGCAGACCCTGAGAAACCAAGAGCAACCTCCAGGTGGCTCCGATTCACTCGGATTTCCGTATCAAAACCAGGACAAGGCTGTAAAACTCATCTTTCTCCTGAAGCTGCAGAGAGCCTCCAGAAGGTCTCTAGCATCAGCTCCTTACGGTAATCCTCCACCAGCTGAGTAAGTCAATTCAGGCTTTATTCACTGCCTTCTCTCAGCCAAGTCCAGAAAAGCTGTAATTTACATCTTAGGATGAAAAAAGTACCCAAAACAAACATCTCCCACCTACACACATGTATATATGTATGTACGTGTGTATATATATATATCTAAAAATAATTTCTTTGGAATACACATGCCTCCTTCTAACAAAAATTATAGAGGAACTAAAATAAGTATGTCAGCCTGTTCATAAAATTCTCCTGCTCCTGAAAATAAACACTATGCAAACAAACCAACGTCTGCTTTGCCAGAGACAGACCACACTGTGAAAATCCAGAACAAATGCTGATTGCTCAAAGCCTGAGCACACACGCTCAGCTCCAGCAGGAGCAGAGCAGGGGTAAACCTCTGAAAGCAGAGCCCAGCCTGGCAACACACTGCCCAGAGAAGAGAGAATAACATCATGGTTTGGGTGGGTTAGGGGTACAAGAGAACCTGGAAAAGGTCTTATCACAAAAAGCATCTCCTTACTTTGGTGATTAATACTTTTTAAATTTAAAATAAAAACAAAAAAACCCCAAAACAAACAAACACAACCAAAGCCCCAAGCCTTCTGCCAGCCGGTATTTCAAAGACATCAGATGGGAAACTTGGTGGCCTTCTGGTTGCTTGGACTCTGTTGGCTCTTACCTCTTTCCTGGCCATTCCCAAACTTTTCCCCAGCCCAGGTGCCAGCATCGCTGGCTCCATCTTGCTGCTGTCAGCCTCTCCATTCGCCCCAAACCCAGAGCAGAACAGACAGCAGAGGGGTAGCTCACTCCACAAGAGCAGGTTGGGACAGCACCAAAATTAACAGCAAATTCCTCCAAGATCCTGTCTCAGAGAGAAAGAAATAAGACACAAGTACATTTGGGACACAGGTGAGATGTCCTGGGGTCTCTGTAAAGGGAGGGGTGGGGGATAAGGGAGGACAGACACCATGCCAAGCCACACCACAGTGATTATCAGCTTAACATAAAGTCCAGAACAGCCTCAAAGGCCTAAGGCCCCACAGCCCAAGGTTCAGTACCTGAACCTTGCATGGGATGGGTGCCCAGGCATCTTGGAGCCCTGTGTGTCAGCAGGGAGAAGGGACGGCAGCACAGACACTCCCACAACAACCTTCATGTTTCTCCATCATCCGCCCTGCGCTGAGTGTTGCCCACCAGGTTTGGACTGATTCAGGTCCTGAAATCACTCCCTGGAGCCACAGAGAGAGCACCCCAAGGGGAGGAAAGACAGAAGGGCTTGAACTGCTGCTCATCCCCACCCCATCCTTCATCCCCCCCTTCACAGGATGGAGGATTCTGCAACAGAGGGAAGAGCAAGGGACAGAAAACATCCCTGATTGCACAGCTTTGAGACAAAACGCAGAGCGCCTGCTGGATGGGCACCCTGAGCAGGAGTTCACGTACTGGAGACACAGGCACCAGCAGACTGCTCAAACCAACACGAAAGGAAACTGCACCTGAGGGCAGGAGGAGCAGTAAAATCCACTCCCATTACATAAATATTGGCAATGCAGACCGGGCACAGCTCTTCACTGGAGAGCTACAGTAAGCACAGGCTGCTGCTGCACCTCCTCTGTCAGACACAGAGGGCTACCTGCTGCTTCCTTAGAGGCAGGGCCAAGGGTCTCTCACTTCTCTCTGTCCCCAAATTGTCACTGAGGGTGAGCATCTTGGACTGTGTTATGGCTAGAGACCAGCTGTGGCCACTGCAGCCTCAGCAGAAAGCAAAAGACGTGTCAAAAAGCATTCAGCATCAAGCAGTTCACAGGTGCTTCCCTCTGCTCTTTGCAATGATCCACAGGCTGGCCAGGGATGCAGATCCAGCAGGTGGCCTCTCCTGCCTATCTGCCCCAGCCAGCCCAGGGGCTTCATGTGCTGAGGAGCAAAATCATTTGTGAAGCTTGAGCCCCAGGCCACAGCAGAGAAGCGAGTCAGCTTCCTTGGGCTACGGGACCTGCCTTGACACCCTGTCCAGCCCCAGGCTGCTGTCACGGCATAGTCTGGGTCTCTCCTGTCACCGTGGCTGGAGTTTTCATCTTGCAGGTCAGAGCACAAGCCCCAAACTCCAGTACTCAAACAGCCTTCCTAAAGCTCTGGTTTGCCTCAGACGCAGTGGCACCTCCTAAGCTCAATGAAGGCCTCAGCAGAGTTATTTTTCCTTTTAAGGGCTGAGCATTTAAGAACAAATTACAGAAAAAAAAAACAAACCCTGGCAGTTTTCAGCCCCTCTCCTTCCAAAACGGGCTGCATGCATCCAAACCCCAGCTGCTGGAGGGCAGGCAGCTCTGGGGGGAAGCTCGGTGCCAGCCAGACAGTCCGACCCCGGGGACACGAGGTGTCCTGGCAGGGAGCTGAGGCCTGGCACAGCTCAGTGCCGGCCTCCTACCTGCAGGAATCAATGCCAGGACACGTGGTCAGGTCTGTCACTGGACTGGGACCACGACTGGGACTGATACCAGCACCACTGCACCTGACGGTGACTGCGTCCCACCCCAACATCATCATAACCAGACTTTGTCCCCAACAGACACGATTTACATGGGCAAACTTCAATTTTATCAGTATCCTGGAGAGGAAATATTTCGCAGTTGCTTAGGTGAAGGCATTACAGGACAACCTGCTGGTTCAGCAACAAACAATGACCACAGCTGGGATGCATCCTGCCTGCCTTCCACCCCTGGTGCTCCCCCATGGTGGCACGTTGGGCTCAGCCCCAGGTAAGCAGCCTGATGCCTTCCCATCACCCCCGTGGCGATGCCCCAGTTTCAGGGAGGATTTGTGCAGGGACACGGCAAGCATGGCTCGATGATCATCACCACGGTCATCCCACCTGCACGGGTCCCACGCAGGACTCACGCAAAGTCATCACCAGATGTACCAGCCACATCCTTCCAGAAGTGTCCATCTCTGCGGGCAGATACCCAAGCTCATAGATCTACTTTCTCCATGTCTTTTTGGGACACACCAAGCTAAAACAAATGATGCCACTTGGAGCAGACCTGAGCTTAGCCCACACTTCTGAGAGTGTGTGCAGGCACCAAGTCATACAGGATCTGCCCACAGTGGCACTCAAAGCAGCTAAGAGCCTCCCAGCATGAATGGAACTCTAAAGTTAGGCCCGGGCTGTTTGTGTTTTTGTAAGGGGGATGCATACAAACGAAAGGAGAGGATGGAGATGGAACCCGTGCATGAGTCTCCTGGCTTCTCAATGGGCCCCAGCACCTGTCAGTAGTACCTGCTGACTGAAACCCTGGTCAGTGACCGGGAAGCTGAACATGGCTCCACAGACCTATAAAACCCCGACTCCTCGGCAGCTGCTGAACAGGAGTAAGCTGGACCTAAGCAGGGTGACATTTCCCAACCGCAACAGAGCTGCACCCTGGGTGAAGAGCATCGTGCTGTTAAGCTGCAGGAATGAGGAGAAGAAGTGGTACTGGCCAAAATGATGCAGGGCAAGAGCCCAGAGCCCTGGAGAAGCAGCACACGTCAAGGGCTTTCCCTGGGCCAAAGCACATAACATCACATCAATGACAGCCCTGCTGTTTCAAGGACACAGCAGCACCTGCTGCCCTGTCCTGCTAGAATTACTGACAAAGGTCTTGATTTATCCAGCTTGCCCAGCTTCTTCAGGGCTGAGATTTACTCTTTACTGCCTCCTGCGTCACCGCTACCAATTTCAGGGATACCTCCCAGCGTTGCCACAAAGCCCTCGCAGCCAAGGGCCCAGCAGCTGCTGCCTCAGACAGCTGATGCCAGGGCAAGTAGTCTGGGAACAGGACACTCCACAGAAGCTGTTCTAGAAAAGCTGCACCACCACATAGACCCAGCCATAGCTCCAGTACCCTGGGAGCGACCCACAACCTGCACAGTGTGCGAGGAACGTGACTGCAGTGAGTGATCGTCATAATTTCTGTACAGGCATCATCCTGGGCTCAGTGACGTGACGCCAGGCATCCCACAGGTGTAAACCCTGCAACACAGAGTAGCTTCCCCATGCAGGAGGGCAAAAGAACAACCATTCTTGTACCACCTTCACTGGAGGGAGGAGAGAGCCCACAGTAGCCAGAAGAGAACAAAGTAGAGCCAAGTCCCAAGGCTCATCTGCATCACGCACAGGGATGTTTGTTTGCTGCACAAGGGAACACCAAGCAATGATGAGAAAACATTCACAGAGATTTCTGAACGGTGTCAGAGAGTGAAGACAGGGAAGACAGGAACAGAAAAGAAACTTCCAGAACTGGCAAAGGGAAACCCATCAAACAGGACCTCAGGACCGAATGGCCACCACAGTGAGAGCATGCAGGGTTGCGGACTTGAAGGACCTCTCAAGTCACCCACCTCTGATCTAAAATAACTCCACCAGACCACCAAAAAAAACCATGACAACTTTAGCTTTTCTAAAGGCAGCACATGAGCCATCAGTGGTCAGGAACAGGAGCAGACTGAGGCTGTAATTACAGGGTGGAGAATCTGCACAGCCAGGCCACGCACAACTGGACAGTGTCACACCAGGTGCCAGCGGAGGATGCCCTACAACGAGCCAGAACTCAGAGCATAAAGCTTTCAAGCACCACTCAGTAAAGCTACGTAGTGAGGCAGCTACGTTCCTAGAAGTGTAGGATATTAGCAAAATAATGGCCTTCTGTCTCTGCTCGTTTAAAGGGCTGCCAGTCATTTATGAGCTGAAACACAGGGTCCCTTGAGAACTCAGGCACAACACAGCCACGGACAGCAAGGGACCAGGTTATTCCTCAGATAGCAGAGCACACAAAACGCTGTGGGCTAAAAGCACAAAACAAATAAAACAGTGTTTCATCACAACTTTTTTAGGCTGATTCGATCTTCAGCAAATCTCTCCAGCTGCAGCTGTCTCTGCCAGCTCTGTTGAAAAAACCATGAAGGAACAAATGCAGTGAAGCTCTTGAAAGTATTAGCTGTCCAAGCTTGTTATGTGTGACTCAAGTTAACCACTACAATGCCAGGCTGGCAGAGGAATCTGGCAGCAAGTCAAAGGCAAGGAACAGGAGTGAGTAGGCAGCAAGTCAAAGGAATAACCGTCTGCAAACAAACAACTCTCTCCTGTGCTGCGAGCTGCCATCAGGAAGCTCATCCCAACAGCACTCTGGGCAGAGGAGCCACTTCAGTGTCATCATTTTCTCCAGCCCAAAGCACACCGATTTCCTCTGGCAAAGAAAGAGGCGGTAAGCAAATAGCTGAAAACCTCAGGCACAAAGTTCATAAACTCTTTATAAAACAATAAGCAAGAAAAATTAATATCTCATGGAAAAGAGGTCCTTCCATTTGTTTTGCCTGCAGGAATCGCTGAACAAGAAGCACATCGGACACAACAGTCAGGAAATTGCCAAGCCAATGCACTGGACCCACAGCATCGGTCCCTCCTGCAGCGCCAGAGCCTCCCCTCCTGCACGCCTGCCCCACAGGGGTCCCTGCTCTATGCACAGCTCCAGCGCTGCAAAGCTCACCCATCCCTGAGTGAATTCTCAGTTTGGGATGAAAAACACAGCCCACGTTTGACTATTTTCTATTGTTTTTTATTCTGAGGTAATAAGCCATGCAAAAAGCTTCCTCCGAAAGGAAAGGCACACTTAACTGTTGTCCCAAACTGCCATTCTTTTCCTGATTGTCTCTCCAACATGACAGGGTGAGTAGGAGTCACATCCCCTGAGCTGTATTTCAGCCTCTGTTTTGTCTGCTACACACTTGCATCTGAAAGACCGGCAGTGACTACAGTAACACCCCGAACTCCGAGTAAATAAAAGTACTAATTATGTACAGTTCCAGTGCTTTGTCATTAACAAGCTCTGGCTTGATCTAATGAGAAACAAAGACTGAGGTGCTTGCCCTTGCCTTAAAATGCAGTCACAGCTTTTTTAAAACCAAACATCTCTTCGATCCTGCAGATAGAAGACTTCACAAAATGAAACGCAATCAGTTAAAGCCCAAAATCTGCCTTTGCTCTCCCCATGTCACAGAAACAAAGGTGGGATTAACCCAGGGAGACCTCACTGTGGTCTGCAACACGCTCAGAGAGCAAGCGGAGGGGCCGGTACCAATCTCTTCTCTCCTGTGACCAGTGACAGGACTGGTGGAAACAGCATGAAGCTGAGCTGGAGGAGGTTTGGGTTGGCTATCAGGAAAAAGTTTTTCATGCAGAGAGTGGCTGAGCACTGGAACCGGCTCTCCAGGGTACTGGTCACAGCACCAAGCCTGTCTGAGCTCAAGAAGCTTTTGGACAACGCTCTCAGGCACAAGGTGGGATTAACTGGGGTGTCCTGTGCAGGGCCAGGAGCTGGACTCAGTGATCCTGGTGGGTTTCATCCAACTCAGCATATTCTATCATCCCCCAGAGTCCACAAGAAAGCAGTTTGTGGTGAATAACTGTGTCACTCAAAGGGTCTCAGTTGTTTCCTGGAGATGCCCAGGACAAACCGGCTGGGCTGCAGGAGGAGGTATCCTGCACGGCATTCGCTGCCTCCCCGGGAAGACTCAACCCTCGGCAGCACCTCTGGAGGTACCCCCTTGAACAGACCCTCCCAAGAAACGAGGAAAGCAGCAATAAAAGAAGGACGCAGTCACTCACTGTGGACATCACAATTACTCCTTGCTTTGGACCAACCTTTTGCAGGGCATATGTTCATTTCCTCAGCCTCTCCAAGGAGGTTGGCAGGATAAAGAATTCCCTGTTTTCACTGCATCTTCTCTCAGTTAATGACAGTAGGTTATCAATCCAGCAGGTCAGGGAGATCAGGGAAAGTGCAGTATCAAAGACAGCGACATCCAAAGCTGCAAGTTTCAAGTCTGCCAAGAAATCTTTCAAGTTGGTGAGGAGAGGGAGGGAGGGTTTTACAGTGAATAGCTACACTTCAGCAGAAGAACAGTGAACTCCCTGAATGAGAGGAGACTGACCTGGCAGAACAACTCCTTGCTCTGGAGGGATGAAACCGGACAACTGCAGCTGTGACTTGTGACACCCAGAACCAGAGCAGGAGACGCTCATGACCCTGGTGCACACCCACTGCAGCCCTTCACAGATGCTCAGGCTCAAGTGGAACCACCATCTTAAGCAAAAGCCCAGGTTTCACCTTTTCCACAGCTCTTTAAAAGGTGCCAAAAGACCTGGTGATGGTATTTTTGACACAGTTCCAACTCACGGGAGATTCACGCAGGCACGCTAACGTAGCTGGGAAAAGGTAGATACGCACTCCGGGGTTTTAAACACAGCTAAATGCAACGAATGCCAAGAACAGTTGAACTCCAAACTCAGGGTTTATCTTGTTTAAATAACCAGGAGATAAAGAAAGAAATCATGCAGACCAGAGCCTGGCCCAGACCATGTTTAATTTGCACCAGGTTCTCCCCTTGACCAAGTCAGTCTGAAAGAAACACTTAAGCTACTCTGCATAGCTGGAGGAGTAAATATGTGTCATCTGTTTGTCCTGGTTTAAAGGAAAGGGGAGAGAGGGGCAAAAACAGAGAAAAGGAATTAAAAAGGAAATTGAGATTCGGCTTTCTTATAAATGGCACAAAAGAGACATCTCAGCCCAGGAGGTGGCTGCAGAGCTGGCAGCACTCGACAGGATCTCCAGAACACAAAAAAAAAATCCAGGAAATCCGCAGTGTCACTTCTCCCCACAATTGATTTAAAATGAGCTTATTCCTTGCACTTGGTACATGAGGAAGAAGCAGCTTCCTGGCTACACTGGGGGGGAAACACAGTTATTAATAGCACCACAATGAGCAAGTATCAGAAGTTATGTTGCAGCCCTGGAAGATCTTGGCTGGTTCAGGAAAATATGTGTTGCCATGGCAGTAATTGCTATACATGGTAACAGTGAACAGTGGGATGAGAACAATACACTTTTTGATTTGGTGTCCAAAACAAGTTTCTTCTGTTTTCTCCCACCAAAACCCCACGCGTTTATTAGTTTGTGTTCAGTCCAAAACTGAGCTTTTCACTTTCAGCAGCGGCAAGGAAGACAGTAAAAAAAAGACAAATTCAGGAAGACACAAAAGCAGGCACCACTCTTTGTCCTTCTGCAGTGGCATGGCTGATGGATTGGGGCAGAAAGTTGGACCACATCCAACTTCGCTTTTTATTTGATATCCACCTAGACAGTCTTCATCTGTCAAATACCATGTACCCCATACGTAGTATCTGCCACTGATAATAAAAATAAGAGCAAAAAACTGTAGAGGCACTTAAAGCAAGGCCTCTTCCAGGATGGAGGAGACAGTCAATAACCAACCTGCCAGCAGACCACACTGATGTTGTGACTATTCTGTCCTTTGCTGTTCCCAGCCTCCTCTTCCCTTCTTGAAGCACTACCGAGCACAGGGTGCTGATACTTTCCAGAACCACCTATTACCCTCAACTCATTTCTAAATTTCAGTGCTCAGGATTTCTTCCCTCATTTGCTCTTCCCACTTTCATCCTCATTTCTAGATCAGGTACAAACACTGTGAGCAGTACAGATTGCAGCCTGGCTCCCCCGTGACTTCCCTCCACTCTAAAGTCTGACCATCTACTCCTCATCTTTGCAGCCTATCTTTCAATAATTTATTCATCCATGCATCCCATGATGGACTTTTCCTTGATACCCTGTGCTGAAACCTTTCAGTGAGGTCCTGTATTGGTTTTGCACAGCCTGG
>VYZT01054405.1:317-19033 GCA_013400735.1 Pomatostomus ruficeps
TGTTTAAGAGTGTCATGCTTATAGGGAAAAGACTGTCTTACAGGTTTTCAGCAACAGTGAATAATTTGTTGAATTTTGTTGAACTCTTATGTATTGAAATTAGTTAAACAATATATATATATTTCCTTTTAGCCAATAAAGCATAAAACAGTGTCAGGGAAAAATGAGTTTGAGGTATCTTCTTTGGTGTCTCCATGTAATTCTATTTCAAAACAAAGTGGATATTATCAGCTGATCTCCCTGACACAAAATATTTAGCTTAGGTGCTTCTAATTTGTGATGCAATAACAAACCGCCATCAGAATCCCACGTAACTCTTCACTGGTTTCCCCACAAGGTTCCTTCTGTGTTTCTATGCAGCATTTTTTAAACTCACTGTGCCTATTAACATGCAGCAGCCTTCAGCTCCTTGCAATCCAACATAAGTAGTCCAGATTTCCAAACTCTCATCTCTGCTTGTATAGTTCCTGATGTGAGATTAATAAGATTTCTTAAGGATCTAGCTCCATATTAAAAGGAATAGAAAAGATCTCTTCCTAGTGCTTTTTACTGTTTAAGTGGGTAAGAGGAGCATCTTCTGGCTGAACTGCAAAGTACTGAGTAAAGAGTAAGTTTTCAGAATGTAAGAGCCTGTTTACGGTTTGAATGATGCCAAGGTGGTCCTCTTTCTCAGGTAATTTTACAGAAGTGCAGAAGTAATTTGGGGTTGAAAGTCATACTCCAGTATGAAATACAATAAAATGAGATTTGAGAGATACTATTATTCTGTTCAGTGTTCAATATATTTAATATACTTAAGCTCCTATGCTACAATTTTCACTGATTACTCAAATGAAATTATGATATTAAGTAGAAGTCAAACTAATTTAAAATTATTTCCATTACAATAGTGCTATCTTATATATGGTTTAAATATTTTTCCTAACAGATAGTTTATCATTCTGATTGCAGTTTATGTCCTTGTTAAACTTTACAAGAAAGCTGAAATTTTCAGGTGACTGAAAATAGGATCAAATTAATAATGCCAAATGGAACTGTATATGAATTTCAGAGATGGTAACAGTGAATCCAACATATTATATAGCAACAGCATTTTATTTATATGGATCCATTGTAATACATGCTTAAGAACATGAACTGTATTGTCATTTTGAGATGGAACTTGTGACTCTATTTTGATGACACCATCTACAGAAAATGTGTTATTTTTTATAGAGAGCAGTATATCTACTCCTGCTCTCACTGAGCCATGCAGTCTCCAGTAAGGGTCTGTAATTGGTGAGATAGCTTGAGAAATTATAGCAATAGGTCCCAGAGAGTCATAAAACACTAAACTCCCTTGCTTATTTCTAAACTGTTTCCATGCCCTCCTGCAACATTACATTAAGTCTTCAGTAGTTATGCTTGAATTTGCCAAATGAAATATTTTTTACTGCAGTGAAGAAATTTTCCATAAATATTATAGAAATGTTTAGCGGCAAATTTCCTAATGATAGTCTTCAAATGCTTCATCTGTTTTCTCCTTGTGTGTTCATTTGCCCTTATTCTTCATTTCTTCTTCTTTCTCACTTAACTCCCACACACAGAGGAAGTCCAGTCTGCAGCCCCTCTCACCGAGGCTGATGACTGTTCCAAATGCTTCAGTGGAACTTTCTTTCCTTTGCTTTGTCATACTGATGATACTGCTCAGAAGGGCGTGAAATGGACACTGGGCATTGTTGCTCCAGTTCTGCAACTCTACATCCTCTCATGAATACATTCCCCCTGTGGGTCAGAGGGGTTCAGATGGGGCAGCACATACCCCTTCCCCTACTGTGTCTTCCAAAATACTCTCTGCTGGATCCACCCTGAACTAGAAAGAAATCTTCAGGTAGTTGATTCAACTAACCGCCTGATTTCTTAAATGCATTTACAGTACTTCTTTACAGTTTTATGCTAATTAATTCTGACAATATGTTTTAGATAAGTATGATGAAGGAGATATGACTATAATATTAGTCTTAGATACTTTAGAGTACTATTACTTTATAAGAAGCATTTCCATCTCTTTACCTTTTTCATTCATCTTCAAATCAATTTCTTTTTTTTCTGGAACTGCTGAAATGTCTGAGATTAAATGCAAACAAACTTTGGACTTAGATGAGAAAATGATAGAGTTCTTTTCATGATTTTATGTATTAACTAGTAAACACACGCTTTAAATACATTAATAAACCCTCAGGTATGATATTATTCATATTTTTTTACAGGGACAAATTCATTAATCATTCATTACAAATATTCTTTTACCTCAGCAACAAATTGGAGAAAAACACATAAACCTGTCACAGTTTAATATACCTTGACACTCAATACCCTTTAGCCTTTTCTTTCATAAAGTTTTGGGTTTTTTTACTTGTGAAGAATGAATTGGATAGATAATAGCATATACAAGTCAGCAGTACCAAAAGAACCTCTTCCATGGAGAAGCAAACTGAAAGTAAATTACAAAATTAAGGGAGATTCACAGTAAAATGGGTAATTATGGGTATCAAAAATAGAAACTGAATTAAAGAATTTAGTTATATACAAAGTAATTTTCATGCATTTCTTTAAAAAACCCCTTAGTAAATGTTGTGGTGTTTTTACTGACAATGATAAGAAATTTCAGGACCAGTATTTTAGGTGTGTTGCTGCCATTTTAAGACCATAAAATTAAACTGTAGCTATTTCTCAAATGCATGTGACAGTGCAGCTGTACTTCTCTTCTTAGAAAATAAATCTCAGAAAATTAACTTTAAAAAAATCGGCTTACCAGTTAAAGTGAGACATGACTTACTGGAGCAAGCCCAGGGACGGGCCACAAAGATTATGGATCTTTAGCATCTGACCAATGAGGAGAGGCTGAGAGAGCTGGAACCATTCAGCCTGGAGAGGAGAGGGCTCAGGGTGGACTTGTGCATGTGCATAAATACCTGATAGAGCAGCAAAGACAACAGAGACAGACTCTTCTCAGTGATGCCCAGACACAGAGGAGAGGCAATAGACACAAACTGAAACACAGGAAATTCCATTTAAATATTTAAAAAAAAAAAAAAAGTGTTCACTATGAGGGTGGTCACACACAAGAACAGGTTGCCCAGAGGTGTTGTGGGGTCTTCACCCTTGGGGATATTCAAAACTCACCTGGGCAAGGCCTTGAGCAGCCTGCTGTCATGGACCCTGCTCTGAGCAGAGGCTTGGACCAGGCAATCTCCAGAGGTGCCTGCCAGGCTCACCCAGTCTCTGTATCCTTTAAAATACATTAGTGAACAAAAAATGGTGATGTCAATAGATGTGGATGAGAAGTGTGAATGCATTTGTTGAACATTGTTCTGTCCCATGCTTCTTGCCTCATCTGTCTCATTTACTTACTGGGAAGCTGCTGAGGTCATTATAAGAAAATACAAAAGGAGGTAGAAAAAGCACAGGAGTTCAGAGTTTAGGTTACAACTGAATGTTTTATTTTCCTTTTTCACTTGGTGAATTCTTTACTGGCATTAGTAGCCATACACAGGACAAACTGAAATCCTTTTCAATGTCATAACAAAAAATAAATGTCTGACAGTTGCATTCAGAAAATGTCAAGTTAAACTTGACTGTCAATATAATAGCCTCCTGAATTTTGGTGATGCCAGTTGGAAAAAGATAAAGTTATGTCAGTGGTGGCTTTTTGAAGCTTCATTGAAATTATCAATCAGCTGAAATGTCTATTGACTGAAGCACCTTTAATTGTGACAATTATTTAGTCAGCTGATGCACAGAAAGGAAGTACATGCCTGAAAAAAGTACAGAGATGAGGTTTAATTATGGCTTGGTAGATGCTGACAGTCTCTTTTTGCTGCAGCATTCTTGTGACAGCTTCGTTGGCCAGCTCGTGAGCAAGCAGCTGCTTGTGCGAAAGCCAATGTTCGGCACACTCACCCTGGGCACTTGGTCTCTGGAACCAGCTCCCAGACTAACTGAGCTGCTGGTCTGGACCTGTGTTCTGGGCAGATTCCAGCAAGGGTTTGCAGTCTGCCAAATGTAATTATCCTCTGCACTTTTAATTGGCTGTGATAATCACTTCCGGTCTTGTGCGGTTCTGTGAACTGTTGTTAATTGCTTCATTTTATACCAGAGAATGCTGTATTTCAGTAGAAAATGAAATTATTCTTCCCTCTATTCCTCCCTTTCCCTCCTCCTCTCTCTCTACATGTGTGCATATTTATTAACACAATTGGCTCCTCTTATTACAAGCTCCTGCTAAATAGAAACTGTAATATAGCTTATCAGTTATTTATGATATGTAGTTTAATAATTTTCAGATTCACTGCTTTCCCAAGTATTTCCAAGAGAATGAGAGAGCAGAAAGTAGAATAGCTGATAGCTCAGCTCTCCAGCAGAGGAAGGCATGGCATGTTTCCCTTACACTTGGTGGTAGAAGTACACCATAGCTGTGCCACAGTTCAGGCAGCTTCTGTCAAAAATGCAAATTATGTGTTGTGTCACCTCTCTATCTCACCAGCCACTTCAAAGGCTTTTAAGCCTCTGCTGATAAAACTGATATTTAGAGGGCACTACCTTAGCAGTACTGCAGTAATCTAGGAAACCTATGTACCTCTACAGAACACTTTCAGACAGATTATATTTTTAATACAAGATAAAATTAAATCAAAATAGCAGAGAGGACATACATATCAACCACTGATTTGCTGGGGTAAATGTAGAGGAGGCTTGTGAGGAAAAGTAATTTGTCATTTTAAATGAGATTGAATCTGTATGCCTCCAACCCAGACAGATATACAGAAAATTTACTGCATAGCTTGAGCCTGCAGGTCTGTTCTGAAATTCGCCTCTGTTCTTCCTCCCAAAGATATAATTCACCCATGAAACCACATTTTGACTTGAGCTTCTGTGTTAACGCTCACAATAGAGTCACTAAAGTAAGACTACTGATTTTGGTGGGGAAAAAACCAGAAGATGTCAAAATTCACAGTCTTGAGTTGTTTTTTTTTTTTTTTCTATTCCTAACATTGACATGGTGAACCTCATTTAGTTTACTTTTTCATTGTTTACCATGACTCAAATCCCAAATTATATTGAGATGCCTGACTTTCAATTCAGTCCATATTTACTGAGGCAGTTGCTTAGACTGAGTTTAATATTAGATGCCTATTGCATTTGAGCATATGAGCGTAAATGGTTGTGAGAAAAAACCTTATAAACCATTATTTTATTTTAAAAGAAATGGCATGTTTTCCAGTAATCGAATATGCATTTGACAATAACCAAAAGTAGGGGCAAATTGTTTTTCTGCCTCCTTGATAACTTAATCTCTTTTATGATTTAGGTCATAGATGTACAGCTAAGGACATCAGAACACTTTAATTCTTCGTGAACTCAGACATTTGCAGATCTTCTGTATTTTGTAAGCATTTTTAGTCCAACTGAAAATATAGAAATAGATGCATCATTTTTCACATTTCTGAAGATTAAATTTAGATTTTTTAGCATCACTCTATTTCAGCAATAGTTATAAATATTCCTCACTTTCATATGCAGCATAAGTATGCAAGAGAGCTGAACGCTATCTCATTTATGGTGCTAAAAAGAAAATGCCTGGAGCACATTTTGCAATATCAACTAGACTGAAGGGATTACTTGATTTGAAGAGAGATGCTAAAGTTTGCAATGTCCTAGTCATGTCAATGAGAAATAACTTTTAGAACTGAACTTCAGAGGTAATAAAAAATATACAAGTTGCCATGCAGTATTAGATATCATCAAATACTGTCCAAGATAACCATGAAGAAACTGCTAAAAAATTTTTAACTTTAAATTTACGTCAAAAATTGTGCCCTAGATATTGACTTCTGCACATGTAAGACAGTTATTGTCATTCTATTTTCTGCTACTGAATACTCACCTGCAAGTCTTCCCAAATGATGTTTTATTGTTCTGTACCATTGCCCTTCTTGTGGCATGTAATGAAAGTAACACCATCCAGTATCTCACAAGTGCTGAGTGTAGCGTTAATAAGCTAATGACCTTTATGTATCTTGCTGATGACATTTGGTGTCAGATTGTTTCCACTTATCTTGGTTAATGGGTAATTCGGGTACAGCATGGAGGGAAATGTCATGCTTTGAATATAGTTTGAAGGTTCACTGTCTGAATGAGTCTATTCCTCTCTGTCACCAGAATTTATCTAATTCCTGGGTACATGACTTCTCATGACAACTATTTAAGAAGCTCATTAACACTAAATATAGTTGATACATATTAGAAACTCCTCATCCTACAGTTCAGCATCTGTTTATGAATTAACATATGGAGATATGAGTAATTGTTTTAATGAATATTTCACCTCTGAACCACTTTTCTCTGAGTTCATTGTGAACATAATTAGGTCTGCCATAGTCTTCTCCCTGTGAGACTGAAGATATGGCACAGAAAAAAATATTTCTTGGCTATAATCCTTCTGTTTAAAGATGATAGGGAAGCACTGACTAATTTAGTGCCATTCATGTTCTCTGAACTAGAGCTCCTAACATAATAAAATATCATATAATATCTCTTTTAAGAATTTGGATTTTTAAAACAAAGGTATAAATCTTTTAAACAAATGCATTATAAGGCACCTACTACAATAAGTGGAGAAATGCATCCCATGTTCTTCAGTCCCATGCAAACAAGGACTTGGTCATGCACTACATTTGACCTTTCTGTAGTAAATACTAGAGGAACATGTCTTCCCGGCCTCTATGCCAGCTTATATTGGTGGTTTGTAAAATACATTAATACATTAATGTGGCAGTAATCATTAAGAGAATCTTTGTCTTCATGTGAGCAGTTGCTGAAAGATTTTAACTTTGGACTTAATTCTGGGATATATATGAGAGATATAGTCATGGATATATATATGAGGCTTTGCTTCTCAAACACCCTCCCAAGTCTTGGGCAGCAGGTAAAAATTTTTAGTACAATCTAGCTAATTAATATTAACATTGTTGACCTTTGACTGAACTCTGTAAATGTTCAACCATTTATCTTGAAAAGATGCATTATATGAGAATGAGATTTTCTTAGTATTTGCATCTCTACCTCCATATCTTAATGATGCAGATAACATCAATTTAAATGGAAAATCCATTTTAAGAATACTGGAGACGTCTTCCAAGCTGCAAGAAATTCTTAAAGACAAATATTATGTTACCATAGAGGGCCTTTTTTAATGGAGGGAATATTAAATGCTTGTGAAATGATGAACCACAGACTAGAAAAAGAAGTACAAACCATCAGGAAAGTTTATACTTGTTCAGGATTTTTTTTTCCTTTACACTTGTTTGATATGCACTAAGTAAGTGCTTGGTTGTGGTAGAGCACAGGCAGAGTAGAGGTTTCCTAGAGGTCCCGTGGCTGACTTTCAGAGCTTTGGTGAAACCACAGCATCGAGCACTAATGTGCTTTGAAAGCTGGCTGAACATCACACTCTTTTTTATTTCAGCAGTCTATATGGAATGATAATTTCATGGGAGAGAGTTTACTGATCTTTCAAATGAAATGCTTGCTGAAAGCAAACGTCTACCCAAGTATCTATTTCTCATTGAAGTTCTATGAGACACTACCAATAAAACCTTTGGAATACCCTTGGGTGGCATTTCATACAGTCACCACCAAAAAAACCCACTTGAAATTTTCTGTGTTTGTAAATGTGGCAATTCATTACAAAGACAGTTTGTGAGAGCAAATGAAAAAAAAATCATTTTTAAGAAAAGGCTGGCGGTCATCAAGTTTTGTCTTGTTACGTATAAGTCTGCATACAGGAAAAGAAAGGGGTCCAACCATCTTGGATAAGGTTGGATCAGGGCTTCTAACCGGTAACAAAGTCTATTGTAGTCTGGGGGGTAAACCAAAACAAGAAGCTAAGCAATTAGAAATTAAATTAGGTGAAAGTAAAGGCCCGAGGTTTTTTAGCTGAAGTTTCTATTAAATATTTATAACAGGACAATCTAAGTATTTGAAGGACAAAACACTATTTGTAATCCGTGCTTTTTTAAGTGCTACTTGTGACCTTGAAATGTGTAGAAAAGAAAGTTTTACTTGTTTATCAATGAACAATAATAATATAGAGAGAAATAACTGAGAAGAAATTAGTATATTTTTCTAAATACAAGTTGATAGATACAGGTTCTTATGCCTTACATGTTTACTGTGTGTATGCTTTAATTTCAGATCTATCTAGAATTGTTATTTGTTGTTCGTGTAAATCTTCCTGAAGAGTGCTTCTTCGGTTGTTTGTTTAGATGTGAGCTACCTGATCAGAGATAACTGGTCAGCTGGCAACATCAATTTTTCACTCAGAAAAGCAGACTAAGTAATTTGGAAGTTGAATGTTCTCTGGAGGCTGAAAAAGCCAATTTCTGCCCATTTTAGCCAATTAAATAAATTGGATGTAGGTATATAATAACTGGCATTACAGAATGGTTGTTCATGCTGAAGTAAAACAATTCAATATAATCAGACAAATGATGGGTGAAGAAAAGGAGGGGGTCAGCAGAACTGCCATTTTCACTTCCGGAGGGAAGACTGTTTAAGAAACTGATTGACGAAGTCCCTTTGGAGGTAGTCCTGAAGGGCAGAGGAGTCCAGGAAGGCTGGACATTCTTCAAGAAGGAAAATTTCAAGGGGCAGTAGTGCTGAAAGATGAGCTGACAGAGAAGAAGACTGGTTTGGCTGAACAGAAAGTTTTGGCTGGAACCCAGCTGGAATTCAGGGGACAAAAGGAAGAAAATTTATCACCTTTGGAAGAAGGAGAAGGCCACTCAGGAGGATTACAAGGATGTCAGGAGGTTATGAAGGGATAAAATCAGAAGAGCTGAGGCCAACTGGAAGTTAATTTGGCTACTGTCATAAAAGGCAATAAAAATATTTCTATAAATACATTTACAGCCAGAGGTGGGCTAAGGAGAATCTTCATCCTTTATGTGTGGAGGGAAATGTAGTGACAAAGGAGAAAGAAGAGGCTGAGGTATTTAATGCAAGTCCCACATGACTCACCTGATCTCTTTCTGTGACAAGGTGATCCACTTAGTAGATAAAGGAGAGGCTGTGGATATTGTTTTCCTGCTTTAGAAAACCCTTTCACACCATTTCTAGCAGCTTTCTCCTGGAGAAACTGGCTGCTCATAGCTTGCACAGCTGCCCTGTTTCCTAGATAAACACTGACTGTATTGTTGGGCTTATAAACTGGTGAGACAGGGAGCTATACCCAGTTGGGGATGGACACCTGTGGTGCTCCCTAGGACCCTGCATTGGGGTCAGTCCTGTTGAATCTTTTTTGATGATCTGGATGAGGGGATCCAGGGCACCCTCAGCCAGCTTGCAGATGATAAACTGGGCGGGAGTGTTGATCTGCTGGAGTGCAGGAGGGATTTGGACAGGCTGGATCGATGGATCGAGGCAAATTGTGTAAGCTTTGACAAGGTCAAATGTTGGATCCTGCATTTGGGTCTCAACACCCCCAGGCAATACTGCAAGTTTGGAGGGGGAGTGGCTGGAAAGCTGCCTAAAGGAAAAGGACCTGGAGGTGCTGGTCAATAGTGCTAAATGTGAGCCCAGGTGTGCCTGGGGGCCAAGAAGGCCAATGGCACCTGGCCTGGATCAGCAATAGTGTGGCAGCAGGACCAGGGCAGTAATTCCCCTCTGTACTTGGCGCTGGTGAGGCCACATCTCAAATTCTATGTCCAGTTTTGGGCCCCTCAGTAGAAGAATGACTTTGTGGTGCTGGAGTGAGTCCAGAGAAGGGAACAGAGCTGGGGAAGGGCCTGGAGCACAAATGTTAGGCGGATCGCCTCAGAGAGCTGGGGTTGTTTAGTCTGGAAAGAAGGGGGCTCAGGGGAGACCTTATCACTCTCTACAACTGCCTGAAAGAGGATTGTAGCAAGGCAAGGGTTGGTCTCTTCTCCCAAGCTGAAAGGTAAAGCAGAAAAAGAAATGGACTCAAGTTGCACTGGGGAAGTTTAGACTGGATATTAGCGAAAAAATTCTTCATGGAAAAGGGAGTATCAGGCACTGTAACAGGTTCCCCAGGGAAGTGGTGGCATTACCACCCCTGGCAGTATTTAAAAGACTTGTAGGTGTGGCACGTAGGTTCAATGGTGAACACAGTGTTGCTGGGTTAACAGCTGGACTCAATAGTTTTAGTAGCCTTTTCCAAACGTAATGATTCTTTATGAAAAGATAAAAAGAGAGGTAAAAAAAGAGAGGAGCCAGCCCTCTTCCATGAATCTTGTTTAAGACTTCTAGAAGTCTAGCAGTCTGGAATGATGGTCCATCAAAATGTCTCTCATTCAGACTGTCTGCATTATACTATTTTTTAAAAATTATTTTCTTTGAGTTTTAAAAGTATCTCTGAATAGTTCTATGATAGAATTGGAATTTAGCTGTTGCTTTTATGAATGCTTGTCAACTTGGATTCTCTTCATAGCTTAAAAAGCCAAATATCTAATACTTCTGTGAGATGATGGCCATTTATCAATTTCTTAATCTTTTTATCGAGAGTTGCTTAAAGTAAATGTATTTTCACAAAGGTTTTAGCATATATTGTGTGATCCCTGTTTATGCCATGGAAAGATCACTATGCTTTTATCTGTTTCAGAAAAGTAATTCCAAATGCCAAATCGCTGTCTTCAAGAAGTCATAAGGGGATATATGATCTGTCACATTCAGGTCATGAGTTTAAATTCATACAGGTCAATTGCATCTGAAGATCATTATTATCTGATAGCACACTGGGATAGGAAACTTGTACTACAGTAGTTTTGGTAAATAAATAAAGTTTCCATTACTGTTATTCCACACTTTTAATCTTCTCTGAAGTTATTGCATCCATGTCAGAACCTAAAACTCCTTTAGTTTTGCAGTTCTTTATGCAATCTGTCTTCCTGACCCTTGAGTTCCAGACATCTCTGAATAATGTATGGTTTTCCTCTCTAGACCTCAAACTGAGTTAAATGCCCCTACAGTGCTTTTGATTGATTAGGGGCTGGCATGATCAATGTCACAACGTAAAGCACAGCCCCTTCATGATTAATGAGTTTCAGGTCTCATACTTCCTTTGGAGGAGAAAAACACAAAGCTGTAGGCATTATGCTTATTCAATGGCTACGCTTAAAAAACCCTCCAAAACAAAACAAACAAAAAAACCAAACAACCCAAACAAATGAACAAACAAAAAACCCACCCAAAACGAAGCAAGCAAGCAAAACCTCAGCAACCTAAAAAAAAAAAAATAAAATTGAAAAATAATTATGAAAGAACATATATTTAAAATCCATTTTTTAGCCCTACATAATATAATTTTTTTAGTTGATCAGATGTTGAAGCTAAAAGAATGGGCAATCATTCTTGAATTCCCAGTCTGTGGTTCAAACAAAATGCAAATTAAAAACTTAATCATGAAAATTATGGCAGCCTTTTTTGAGCTACTTAAAGAAAAAAATAGCCATTAAAATAAGTTAGGGTAATATTTGATTCTTCCAGATCTCTCAATATTATCTGAAAGAAGTTGACAAGTTACATACATATTTCATATAGGGCAAAGTCAAATGATGCATTTTTATTGTTGCTCTAGTTTGACAATTGATGATGGAAAAGAAGAACTAACAAATTCAAACAAAACAGAACTGATGTTTATGTATCATATCAAAATTAATTATTATAAGAGCTCATTAATGTAGTAATACAGCAATGTAATAATGCAGCTTGTATGAATATATTTATTGGTATATTCTATATAAGTAAAAGTGAGATTTGATGAGGTTCACATATATTGTTATTTCTCATGATTCTCTACTTGCCACTAACAAAGAATATAATAATTTTTTATAATTATTTTTATTTTTTATTTTGAAATCTTAAATTTTGAAGCCTTTTTTTTTTTTTTTTTTGCAATACCACAAAAAGTTTCTACAAAATGGTAGCTATTATGGATCAATCTTCTATGTTTTATGAACTTTGAATATGGCTGTTGTTGAACATTTTATGATGTCCCATTATTCTACCCACATTAATCCATCATGAGAGACAAAAACACACTTTATATAAATTAAGTATTTGAAAAGAAAACCTTTTTGTTTATATGTTTTCTCAAATAAAGAGTATTACACTTGATAAATGTTTCTGAAAACTGAGGTACAAAAGACTGTGAAATTATTTCTGTGTGCAAATCCAGAATTTCATGGAAGGAGGTATGACTGTTTGGGGTTTTCTTGCTGGTCTCCTAGCACTTAAAAATTGTACAGAAGGCTTTTAATGAACAATTAAAATGCACTTCTAGATGCCTTCCTGTTCAAAAGTTGGTTTCTGACAGGCATTAGGAAGGGGATTGAATATTAAATAAAAAACCTGAAGTGTGGATTCTGTTCAGAAGCCAGCCTAAGGATAAGACGACCAGCTGTGAAAACAAACTGTCATGGAGGTAAAAGTTAATTTATATATACAGCAAAAAACATTTTAAAGTAGTAATTTTCTTAATTTCAACATTAGATTGATAACAAGAGTAAGTTTTAAAGAATGCCCTCATCATTTTACTATACTAAGATATTTCTGCCTGGAAATTGCAAGGAAACAGCTGTAAATCAATCACTGGTTTCATATTCAGTTTTCCTGAAAACTCAGACACTTGTAGATTAAGTTTGTACTTCCTGCCTCCCTGCTCTAGACCCAGAAACAGTTTTGTACGTTATGCAAACTACTCAGAAAATCGCAGGGGCCAAATATCAATTGATTCAGGGATTGTATCTCCCACACAACCTCCGTTTAGAAATTGATCTGATTTGCACAGGTGGCCTCTTCCTTAGCTCTTAACAGCTAGAAACTGACTAGAATTTAGAAAATAGAAAGAACTATCAAAATGTTCTTCAAGAATGGATTGTGGTTCTTGTCGCTGCGGCTGCTAGACCTGCCCGTTGGTCAGCGGGGCGACAATCAACAGCGCTTGGCCGAGACTAGACAGCCTGCAGGCAGAGCAGGTCCCTGTCTGTCCTTCTCTCCAAGCTGTCAGCTCTGAGGCACTGGGAGCAGTAGCAAGGGCTGAGGGTAAAGGAGTGGAGGGACTCTGTTGTAGCAAACACCCAAGTTTACTGCATCCAGGCAGGCCAACAGCACACCCAGATACAGGGCTACAAAGACCCCAGAACAGACCTGAGAGGGGATTTTATATAGAGAATGGGGCGGTACAAGGGGAGGATCCAGGGTTCTAACAAATCAGGGAATGACAAGGGATGACAGGTACCCAATAACTTTTGAACAGGGGAGGAACATATTTAAACTAACCAATGGGGATACAAAGAACAAAGACTTTTCCAGAATGGTATGAATATTAAAACAATCTAATGAATATTATAATAACTTCTGAGGGGAAAGGGGTGGAACAGAAACTTGGAGTGACAACTCAAAGGCCGGGAAAATGAGGGGAATCAAGGGATTTCCCAGCCTGGCCTTCCCCATCCCCCTCAGGACCACTACCCCGGGGGGAGAATTAACCCAAATTATTTCTTTATGTCTCCTCATGGTGAAGGCAGGCTGGGCCACCACCACAGTTCATAGTTAATATTCCTTTTCCTGCTCTGTCGCTGTGAAACATGGATGTGCCTCATGCACCAACTGTGTCACACCAGCCTGCTGTGAATGCTTCCTCCACTATATTTATGTCTCATCTGATAATCTTGTGGATGTTTTCTCACAGGCTGCATTAAGTGCCTTGACACTAAGTGCAGTTGTGAATTTAAATCGGGTTACAAGAAATGCAGCTCCTCTCTGAACATGAATAATTGACCTGCATATGACAACTCTTTGATGCCAATCCCTAACAGGGTGAATTTGGTCAGAGGTGAACTAAGTCTACGCTCACTTGCCCTTCCTGTGGTTTTGCATGAAAATCTCATATATTGCATCATACCATGGCAGAGTGGTAGATTCATTCCCAATACTAATGTTTCAAATAATCTTCCTGTGCCACATTGAAATTTTCCATTGTTTCAGCGTATTGATATCACTCTTCTACTGTACCCTCTGATGACATGAAAAACCCATAAATGATAACAACTTTCATCACTCTGATGCAGTTTTGTCCATTCTGGACTGTTCCCTCTGATTTCATTAAATGCATCGACTAATTATGTGGTTTGTACTCATTTTACCATTTGCATTAGTTTTCAGAATTACACCACAACTATTGGCAAAAAAAATCCCAACCCTCCAAAAAAGCTTAAACACTATATTGTCAGAATATTGAAATTATTTAATTCAATGCAAATAAGAAGAACTCTAGAAAGTAAAAATGGTGCATTCATGTTAGAAAATAATTATACCTACCATGACTATATTAATGTCTAATATTTATCTCAAAGTAATTGTCATAATATGACAGTACAGCTCACAGAATACCTACGGATTGTGTTTTGCTAGTGTTACTTCAATAGAAGTAATTTTTAGATAACAATTGAGAATTTAATATAATAGGACTCCGAGATATGAATTTAACTAATAATTTAACTGAGCTAATTCATTTAACTGTAGGTAACAGAACATCCATTGAAGAAGAGAAGTAATGTTTCCCCGTGTCTTGGCATGACCTTTTGGTCAGAATCTTTCTTGTTATGCAAAATATGCACCCAAAAATTGTGCATCAAAACAAAATATATTTTAATTATATAATTCTCATTTTATATTTCTATTTTCACAATAGAAGAAGGTCCTTTCCACACCCCACTTAACAGTTGTTTGTATAATGAAGAAAAGCTCTTCTTTCCCTAAATAACTTGCAATGTAAGGGTGAAAAATAACCCATAACAACATTATGGTTAATACATAAACAATCACAGGGAAACAATAAGTCATTGTTAATTATAAATAGTTAACTGCCCTTGACAACATAGAGGGGGAATTGCTTTGTGAGCACTTTGTGAGTGGGAAGTGCAAGGTGAATCCTTGATATTGAATGATAAATGATAAGACTATTGATATACTGTGAAGCCTTTTTTCTCTACTTTCATTTATGATATGATAAAGAGGGGAATTCAACAGAGAAATAAAACGAGGGAATTCGTATCATCAAAGTAATAGGAATGAATTATGAATTTGGCACATGCGCCTTGAATAGCTTTTCATTTGAGATGAAGAAAAAAAAAGGACTAAGCTAATAAAGATTAAAATGATAGACATTCAAAATTTTCTTGGTTGTAAAAATAAAACTTGTCAAGATATAGATAACCTAGATATGATGACTTGAGTAAGAAATATGATTTGAAATTGATATCCAAGAAAAAAGTCTGGATTGATGGAGGTGGAGATTTTTTGTTACAAGAGCAAGGCAGCAAGAAGGAACAATGTTAAAAAGTCTGGTTTAGGCAGCTGAAATTAAATTTACGGTTGGGCATCCAGTGAAATATTAATCAAAAGTCAAATGGAGATCTTAGCTTTGGTATCCTGAAGGGGCTACCTGACTCTAACAGGTAACTACTCTTTCATAGCTGAAATAAGACACGACTAGCAAGCCATTCTTGCTAAAATTGTCATCTGAAGCAGATCAGTGCAAACACTGGGTTTGTTTGGGCTTTTTGTGCAATAAATATTAGGAGAGATGTGCTTTTCTACTGCAGATATAAGGGTCCTGAAGTTACATGTGGTAAATTTTTGGGCAGGAATACAGTCCTGGGATGTGTTGCCATGTAACAATAAAAAGTAAATTTGTTTTCTGTGGAGAGGTTTCATGAAAGAAATAATTTAAAAGGAAAATGCACAAAGCTAAGGGGACTCTGGTAGCCATGGAGAAAATTACCACAGGATTTGAGATCATATTTTTATGTTTAGAATAGACTGAAATAGTGATTCAGGTGAGGTAAAAAGAAATTTGAGAAAGGATCAAATAGCAGAAGCAAGACAAAGACAGGGGAAGAAATTTGGCTTAAGGAAGCTATTAAGTCAAAGAAGGAAAATGGGGCACTTCATATAATCTGCAGAGTGTACTAAGTACTTTGTTTTGGTGGTTTCTGGAAAATAGATGGAAACTCAGCTAGGGATAGCTATTGTAATATCCTGTGCTCATAGTAATTGAAGAGAAAGGACAAAAAAAAATGTTGCTGGAGGGGAACGTTGAATGTCTTTTTCTTTAGAAAATGGAGGTGACTTGACCATGTTTGTAAGAAGTGAAAGGGGACAAAGGGTGATCAACTCTGTGGGAGAATGGTTTGCAGAAAGGAGCAAGTCTCTAAATAACATTTTCCATTGATGTTGCTCAGCTAGATGAAACCAGATTTCTGAACTAGAAGCAAGATTGTCGGACACAGCTGGACATTTATTATGCTTTTAGAGTAAGATGCAATTGAAGAGAGTGAAAACAAAAGGAGACAAGCAGAGAGGAATTTAGATTTGGCACGATAAGCTGCAATAGGAAAATTAAATCTCTTTTCATATCAGGAAAAGCTTCTGACCATATCTGGAGGAATGGTAGGTGCGGAGATGAGGAAGGTCTGGAAACAAATTGTCAAGCCAGCACAAACTTAGAATTGCTTGTGGCAAGACATAAGCCAGCCATTGTTTGATTTTGTTGAATTACTGTTGAATTGTTGAATTCATCAATACTGTTGTAATTGTTGAATTACTGAATGAACACAGATACCAGTTCACTGGGTTACACATTAATAGCATGACATCCTGGCTAAAACAGCCTCAGAATTCATTATCTATGGATCATTCCTGGAGCTGCAACCCCCAGATGGAGAACTGCAACCAAGGACTGAGTGATCAATTTGCTTTGGATCAGACTAAGAGGTATCTCGCTGGGACCAGTGAGCCATTTGTCAGGAGAAACTTGGGAAGGAATGAAGCTGTAGGTCTCAGAAAGAGGAAGGGGAGCTGGCAAGGCCACTCAAGAGCTGCAGTGAAGAAGGGGAGAGCAGCGGAGGATGGGCCTTGCAGAGCCAGGCTGTGACCATCAGCTGGTACCAGGGGGGTGAACAGCTTCTCCTGGCAGCCTTCGTGTTGCGGTGTGCTCTGGCCAGTTTCGGTCTATCCCATGGCCAGGCTCTGCTATGTCCCCTTCCCCCACCTCAGTATCGGTTCTCCACCCCCCGGAGGGCTCTGTATTGTGTAATCCTACACAAAGCCTGCCAAATTCAAACCCCACAGTGCTCCCCTATTGGATGTTGTACCCTCCCCCTGCCCCCTCGTGTCTGTATTTATGTAACTGTAACCCCCCGTGCCGGTGCTTCCCCGGCACGACCCTGGTGCCGAATAAACCATCTGGGAAGCCCCTCGGCTCGTCTCTCCTTCTTCGGCACGCCTGGACCATCAGTGGGTTGGGTGAACCCCTACAGGAACTTCGCCAGCCCTCCCGTGCCTTGGAGCAGCCTGGCCAGCCCCTGAAGCTATGGACAGAGGCTTGGTGCCCCCCCAGAATGCACTGCAGCACCTTTGCGAACCAGCAGGACACCCGTGGGCTTGCAGGGCTGACCAAGAGACCTTGCAGTCCTTTGCAGATTGAGGTGAGCTCAGGAAACTGGGACTGCTCATCCTGAAGGATCTGGTAGTGCTTGCAGTAACCAAAACACTACGTTACTAGTACTCATCGTGACTGTGTGCCACTGACTTTATTAGAGTTATCCTCTGCCAATTGTTATGGCAGAGTTGTTTCAATCACAGACTGTGAAATTTAAGGGAAAGTAGTTGATATGACTTTATCAGCTATAGCTATGCTCCCATGTTGCATTCTATGTAAACTGTTGAAATTAACTGCATATATGCTTCATATATAAACTTTTTTTTTGTTCCTTAAACAGCTATAAACTTTTCTTCTCCAATATCAGCACTAAGAGGTACTAAAATACAAACAGTGATTGAGGCAAGCATGACACAAACAGATAATTCTGTGTCTCAATGAGAAGTAGAGTGGAAGAAAGAAAAAAAAGGGGAATTTCATGTGTTCTTTTAACTACAAAACAGGGTGATCCTGTTTATAGGAAAAAATAATGGTAATACTACAAAAAATGATAGCACCTTATGAACAGAATTGGATGTTGCAGGTGTTAAAAGGTATAAGAGAATGGATTTAAACTTGAAAAAATTTTAATGCCTCACTAGGAAAGTGTGTGAATTTAGTGTAATGGAATCAAACTCTTTAAAGAGGATATGTTGTGAGAGTAGGAGAATGGACAAACAAAGTTGAGACTTGAGAAAATGCACATTTGCCATGGAGCAGTGGTGAAAATAAGGAAGATTTTTTTCTAGAGTGAGGTAATAGAAGCTGCAGAAAAAATAGTGGTAAAATCAAGTTTCATTAAGGTTCTTATGGCAGATAGGATAACTAAAACACATATAGAGGACAAAGAAATATACAGTAAATACAAATCAGAAGTTATAATGAAAAGCAGTAAAGGGAAATAAGTTCAGAGATTCTAGCACAATCTTAGGAAAGGAGAGATTCTGGTGGACATGCCTGGCAAACATAATGACTGTTGATGCAAACGTGATGCAGTGTGTAGCTGTATGCACACAGGGATCTTGAAATGGTTTGACTGCTCCTTAAACTGGGTACACTGCCTTGGTCTGCCTTGATCTCATGGATCTGTCAGGGGCATGGAAACCACCAAGGCATTAGCTTGTCTCAACTGCCTTCTGTTTTCATTTACCTAATTAATAATAATAACAATAAT
>VYZT01054407.1:0-30435 GCA_013400735.1 Pomatostomus ruficeps
ATGTGAAACTAGTTTAAAGAAATATAATGCTGAACACTGGAACATTAATCAGTTTGCAGAATAATGGTGGGTATGCAGTTTTCCCTTGCTCTTTTTTTCATGTGCTGCTTAAAAAAAATTTGAAATTAAATGGGTATTTTGTTCTAGTTCTGTGTTAAAATATATAAAGAAAATTACTTTTTTTATTTAAAAATTTAGCTTTCTGAATGTACTACTACGGATAAGTAACACGGTCTACCACATCTGAGAATTGATGCTTCAATCTGTTGAACTTCACTGGCCTTTAAAATGTCTTCTGCTGAAGCTTCATGGAGCTCCTTTCCCAGGGCACTTTGTGTGTATTTTGAGTTATTATCTTTTGACTCTTGGTCACAAGGATCTGACAGTAAATCAACGTCAAAGAGAATTTCACTATGGAATAAACTTGCAATTATTACAAGAACACTGGCCCTCCAAAAGCTGCATTCTACACTTTATACACATTTCACGCTAAAGAATTGACTGAATATCCATGCTCTGTGTGTCCTGTATTGCCAGACACGATTAGTTTGGTTTCGTCTTTACTCTTTGCCCTCTACAACACCTCTATAGGGAGGGAAGAAGCTTCTGAAAACATGATGAAATTAAAAGGCAGAGCATGTTCACAGATGAACTCTCTTATTTTTGCCAAAGAATAATGCATTTAAGCAATTCTAAAAGCAGAGATTTAATTCTCCATGAATTTCTATTCAGTTTAGGGTCTTAACACACAGCAGGCTATACATACACTGACCCCCTTTGCTTAGACTTGTGGCAGCTGCAACTGGTCCATGGCTTCAGATACGGATTTTCACTTACAAAGTTTTGAGGTTGTGAGGTCTTTCTGCAAACCCCTTTTATGACAAACTGGCTGAGGGTTTGATACTTCAGACTTCTGGATTCAAACATTCAAAAACTTATCCTTTGCATAATTAAAAAAAGCCAACTTGTTACCTGAAGTTTCTTATTAAGTATTTACTTAAATAGTGAAACATCTCAAACTAGAGTAGAGAATTGTTGCTGAATGAGATAAAATGTGTTGTTTACCTCTGGTTTGAAAATAGTGTTTGGGATTTTTTTTCCCCCTCAAATAATAAAGAAGCAACAAGCACGGAGTATTTGTACATCAGTAGGCTACTGGAAATATGAGGACTAGCCCTTGATGGCTGACATATTTGCTTAAAAAAAAAAAAAGAGTAAATAGGGTTGAGTGCTTTAGGTGAAATGAGTTTGCATGATCAATCAGGTACTCTTAAATAATGCTGGAATCAAAAGGACAGAGGGCTGGGTGGGGATGGGAGGAAGTGAGTAAGTGGCAAAGTGCTGTGTTTAGGCCTTCTGACCAAACGTTTTGAGCATTCTTCTGGGACTTCTCCTAGAATTAACCAGGAAGTTAATTTCTCATCTATAGTTGAGCTAAGTATACTTTTCCCTGCCCAAAAGTGGAGAGAAGTGGTCCAGTTCTACTACTTAAGCTTAGGAAATGTTTGGGAGAATTTCTCTCATTCTGAACCAAACAATAAACTGCAATATAAGCTTTTAAGTTGATTCCTTTCATGACTAAAGTTTTATCATTTAATTTTGAGGAAAAAAACAGTCCATAAAACAACATGATTGAAAAGTCTTTTCTTCCATCAGGTCACTGTATACCCAATGATAAATGTAGTGATAAAGACATACTAGAGCCAACGTCTGAACTTCTTCCAAGAAAGGTAAGTGTTGTTCAAGTTCTGTTTAAGAAGAGGCTGAGTTTACTTACTAGGTTGGATAACTCCCTGACCTGGGATGTCCTCTAAAAATCTTTTGTTTTACAATTAGAATATTTAGTGTACAATAGGCCTTTGTCATTGTTATAATCTGTACAGATTTATCTCATTTTTAGTGCTAAAACCACATAAATCTATGGACTCTCTTCAATGCAGAAAGTAAAGTATATAAGATACATACATACATATATATATATACATGAAAAATATGCCCATGTTGTCATATTAAAATAAGGCTTGTCTAATCTAGTTTTAATATTTAAACAAGGAACTAGTGTTCTAGTGTTCCTTGGTCTAGTTCTGATATCCAAGTTATTAGTTGTTATTTCCCTTGCTGATATAGTAACAAAAATAAGAGTAGTGTGGAATAAAGTCTTGGTGCTACTGGAAAACCTGTTCTGAAAAAAGACAAAGCATTTTTAATGACTAAAGGTATTTATGACAGTTAAGCAAAATATTTCCTGGAGTACAGTAAGTTATCTTAAGTGGAAGGACAGAGACATTTTCATATCTACTACATTCTTCTCTTGTATTCAGCTACTTCAAAACATTAAATCAAAATTACTAATAATAGATCATGTCAACCTCTGGACCTAAAAAGTTTTCTATATCATCTGCTAAACTAAAATGTTTCCAGGATTTTTCTTTAGGTACTTAGCTTTCAGAAAGCTATTAACTAACATGTTGAATGCAATTCCAAAAATATGTATTTCCTTCACAAGCATATGCTTCTAGTAGAAGTAAGATTTCTTAAGAACACTGGTTTTATTCTGGTTTATGCTGTGAAGAAAATGCCACAGGGGAGCAAACAAAACCCACAAGCCTAATATAAAACTACTGTTATGTAAGGACTACGTATAGAGATTAGATGGATGTTGTCTGTATTAAATCCTTGTCAGTGGACCTTGTGTAGACTCAGCCTTGTGAATTCATGTCTTCTGAAATGAAGAAGTGGAGAGGTAGACTTAAATGGTAAGAAAAGCTACAAATGCTAATGATTGTTGGCATATTGCCAAAGACTCTCAGAGTTGATGAGAAAGCATATCAAAGGCTGCTCAGATTGCTGCATTTGCACTAACAGCCTGCTAAAGGAAGGCTATTTTGGTGTAGATATTTCCAAATAGGCCCAGTCAAACAACATTGTGCTAATGTAAGAACTAAGCAGGTAAAGGATGCCAGTAGTTGCAGAGTATTTTTTTCTCTTCTGTGTTTTCCTTTCTCTAATAACTTCAGGATGCAGAATTTAAGACTATAGACTCCTGGGTAAGCCTATGTAAAACAATGAAGCTTCCAGCTCCAATAAAAGCCTCTCCTGAGAGCTTCAATCAGTTCAGGGACGCAGTATTAAAAAGGAGTGGGCAAGTGAAGGAGCTAAAAAGGCCTCTGGTGCAAGCCGAGAGGGAGCTGCAAAACCTTCTGCAAGAAAACAAAAGGTTTGTAACCACACAGGTTTAAGTATTATTCTGGTTTTTGCCTGTATGGAACTGGGTGGCTTAGTTATTCAGGAGCAATTGTTTTGGATTAGGTAACTGCCACGGGTCCAGTGAAGCTAGGGAGCCATACCACTCTAAGCACAATTGCACATCCAAAATGCTGTTAGCTTCTGGAATTTGTTTTTAAATTTTTTTTTTCTTTGGATGGAGGGGTGTTTGGTTATTTGTTTGGGCATTAAGGTGAGGGGTTTTGGTCCCCTGGAGCACTCAATGCCTCTGGTCATGACCAGAGTTCACACTTGTCCTCAGTAGCTTATTTTCCTATACCTGTAGCCAGGAATGTCCTCATCTTACTGCTCTCCTAAGGGGATAGAGCATAATCTAGTCTTTGAGAGCATGGTGTAAACACAACTGTGCAGGGGTTCCAGTGAGCACCACTTCACACAGCAGAATTCTTTGCATTGCTGAAGAAAAGCACCTTCAATAAGCTCTGGCTGCAGTATTCTTCCCTAGTTGTTTGCAGCCCCCATTTTAGGGAGTGCCCTGAGGTTTACAGCCATGCTGAGTGGGATAAGTCACTGCCTACTAATTACTGTATTGCAGTAATATCCTGGAGTTTGTTTGCCACCTTTTGGAAACTCTGTTTGCAACATTTCCCTCTTCAGTAGCCTTGATTTTTTTTTCTTGGCTGTTTGATTCTGTGAAAGATAAATCTAAGCTAGTTCCTAAATTCTCCTGCACTTGCCCATTGCTGGTTGTATTAGAATAAGTCGATTGTTTGGATTGTTTTATTTTAATAATCAGAGCATCTGAGAGACTTAAGAGTATACTCCTGGTTCAGAAGTTAGTGAAATCTACCTCAAATAACTAATTGAAGGTAGAAGAAAAACATCACAGGCCAAGAAAGTAACAGAAAATTAAGAAATTCAAAGCGAGTGTATGTAAGTTTTGCACAGCATATCTATAAATCCCACATGCATACAGATTTAGAAATGGGACACAGGAAACATGAACCTACTACAGCCCAACAATTGTGTGCACATAACTCTTGTGAAGGGATATCACTGTGAAACAATGTGAAAGAGAACCACAGTTTAAGTGCTAGGCACTGATTTAAATTATTTGCAGAATTCTATCAGGTTCTTATGAAAAAAAAAAAAATGAACTCTTATCCTATACTGATTTTAATCCTGTCTTTAAAAGGGGCCATGAAAGCACAGGGTTGGATGCCATGGCAGCGACAGACCTTGAGTTTGAAAAAGAAATACATAATTGCAAACCGCCCGAAGCTCAACAACATATTCTTGATCAAGACCGTAACCTGGCTAGAAAAATGGAACAAGAACGCAGGAGGAAAGAAGCAGTAAGTTGCTGACTCTTGCTACATGATTTTTTCCAACTTTTCTAGAGAATAAACAAATATTAGGTCAGGTCCTTATTTCAAAGGATCTGAATGATCGAAAACAACAGAACCACACTGTCTGAAGAGTAAGTCCAGAAAATGCAATAAGAAACTCAAAGTATGCCTTCAGCTGATGTCATATGAAAAGCTATCTGCTTGGTCCTATTACTCCCACAAGCTTAGAGTAATTCTGAGGTAAAATAAAGTTCTGAAGAGGAGTCCCTGCCCTCTAAATAATTTCAAACCTTGAGTCTTGCAAGCTGTCCATACTTTTTAATGTATTCCATGTCAACAAGTGCTAGTCATACTGTTCTGGTGTGAAATACCAAACCTGAGCCTTTTTAAAAAATAAGTGGTTTTATTGGTGAAAGTAATTAATGTTTTTTAATTGCTACCTTTTTTAGATTAAACTTTTTTAAAAATTCATAGTGCTGTACAATGGAATGTAAGTACCAGTTGAGACCATGCTGGATTCAGGTAAGTTCAACTGAAGCTTTCATCCTGTAGCTCTTTTCTGAGGGCTTTAACAACCTGCACACTCAAACTTGTCCTAATAGGGAAGACATACATTTTTTGAGAGGATGCTTTATAGTTTTTTCTTAAATCATTAAGTATTTGACCTGCATACTATTCATTAATGTCTGACTGCTCTGAAAAGACATTCATTTTCTTTCTTGCAGACAGCTTGGATAATCGATGTGAATCTGCAGAGAGATATTATGGCATCTTTCGAAGAATTTCTTGAGTGAAAGCTGTAGTTTATATAGAAGTGAACTCCAAACTACTACAAACAGCACAATTTTGTACTAGACAGGATCTTAAATGTTAGGACCATTCTAAAGATCTTCTCTAAAATGTTTTGTACTAAAAGCTTGTTCATTAATACCTGAAGTGTCACAAGATTTTTTTTTCACTGCTTGTTTATAACAAGTCATCTAGTCTGCTACGCAGTGGAATAGAGTTGTTAATTTGATTACAGTTTCATCTGTTGTGTATATATGATATTACAAAAATCACTTTACTATGACACACCTGCACAAAATCTGGGCTGTGACAAAAAGATTTCTCTAGTAGTGATACTGTCTAAGGGGTGTGTAACATTACTTGTAATCATAAAAAAGAAGCTTCCATGAACTCTATAATTTCAGCAGTAAATCTTATGTACTTGAATGTCTTTTAAGGCTCAAATGTGTTTAATGTATTTTGTGTTAACATATATTTAGCTAAGGGTGCAAACATGTTTGCCACATAGTTCTAGTTCTTCTCAGGAAGAAATTATCTAAAACAACTGGCTCCAGTTTGAAAGATTTTCTGATTAATGCAAGATATTATTAATGTTGAAAAATTGTCTAAGGTAGAAACTGGAATGTAAAAACTATACATGCTTTTTGATTATATAGCTATGGGACATTAATATGGGACTAATAAAACATTGTGTTTTGGTATTAATTCTATAAAACAATGTATATCACAGAAACGCTGGGTGGAAGGGACACCTTCCTAGTTCAGACAACCTAGTTCAGTAGTCTCCAAACCCTTTTTGTCATGTACCCCATCATTTAAAAATTTTAAGCATGGACGCCAAGACATGTATATTTATTAATTTACAAATTATATTACAATATTCCACTGTACTACTATATGTTTTATATTACACTATAATATTTTTAATTTCTGCTTTTATTTTTAACCCTGTTTATTCAATTTAGCTTAGTTATTATTTTGTCATTTTAAAAAATAGTATTTAATATTTTCTTCATACACTCCACATTGGAGACTACTGATCTCATTAAGCCTCCCACTCAAAACTCTCTCCCTACAGAGAATTTTGATTTGTCAAGTTCCTGGGTGAACACTGCCAGTTGTGGTGAGGTTCTGCCACAGACAACCCAACTAAGATATATGAACAAAACTTCCTACAAATAACTGAATTTTCAGAGAAAGACAATAAATTGCTTTTAAATTAAAAAATACCAGCTAAAGCATGCCCAAAAAATGATAGCCTGGTCTTTCAGGTAGCAGGCTGATGAGTTAGTGCTAGTTCCAATATATTTATTCAACAATAAACTAGTTCTGGATCTTCACATTCTGCCATTGCTGGAATGGTATTATTTCATTCAATAGCACAAAAAGTGTATATGACAAACACCTAGACTGGGCTGTCACCGTCTGCAATGTCTAGGGATGCCCTGGCCTGGAGGCATGCTCAAGTGTACACTGTGTGGGAGATTTGAGGGCCTGGCTAGGACAGGGATTTGGGATGAAAGATGGGTTGTAATGTAAAGTGGCTGTTAGGATGTTTTTCAAAAGTGGCCTGCCTTCATTAGAAGTTTATACATTATTAACAGCTATTTGTCATGCAACAAAATACTGCAGTTCACATCCAGGACTACCTTGCTGTCATTTGGATACACTTTCTCTCTGCGTTAATGCAAGCTCAAGATACCTTGCTTCAGAGACAGAAGGTGATAGAGGGAAGGGCAAGAATCCTTTAAGAGCATTTCATCCATTCTCTACAGCTATGTGGGCATTGCTGGTATGAACTGGTGCTTTTGTCCCTTCAAAAACTAATTCCAGCTTCCATGACTCTATACTGTCATGATGGCTAAAAGTCACAATGTCACTGCTGCTACTGCTAATCTGATAAACCCTTTATTTGCAACCTCCAAGTCACTTGGAGAGGATAATCAGTTCCTGCTCCAGACACAAGGGTTAATCCAGAGGTTAGGGAGATGGCCTCCAAATGTGAGTAACAAGCCTCTAAGGACGGTTTGCCCAAAGCCATGACCACACTCGAAGAAGCACGAATACCACTTGTGTATGTGCTCCCTGCAAACAAGCTGCTTAAAAAAACTTAGTTACCTGACAGCTAAAAGGTGTACTAAGTTCTGTTACACCATTCACTTGCCTTTATAATTTGTGAAAACAGCTGCTTTAATGTGTCACTTGTATACTTGTGTCTATGCTAGTAGATTGTATCTACATATAAATGAAAAAGGTAAGATAGTTATTAGCTTTAAGAAGTTCCTCTGTCACTAATAAATGGAATGTGGTAAATTTCTTGCTATCAACTATGAGTTGGTCAGACTGGAGGCAGAGGCAGAATCAGTGATGTGCAAAGTTGTCCTCCTTTGTGTCTCCGAGAAACAGGATTAGTTGAGCTGACAAAAGATAAACAGGCAGATGGCACTTTATGGAGGGCAAAGCACTCTGTCAAAGCACGTAAGACCGTCTGCCCTGGGGTTGGTTTGGCTTGGCTTGGCACCCAATAGAACAATAATTTAGAGCAAAAGATGAGAAAATCAAAATATAAGGAAGACAAATAATTGTTGGGGCTCTCAATTTTTCTTATTCATATAATATATGTATGAGATTCTAAGCTTACTTCTGCAAAATCCTGGGTATTTGCCTCGTACAAACAGATTTGTGATCCGTATGTGGATAGTGTGGTCCTAGAGTACAAAGCAAGTGTTCCTCAATAATAGAGGAATTCCATAGCTTCCCTGGAAAACACCACAGCTAAGGTAGCACAGGTGGAGGTATCCAGAAATGCTGCATTAGGGTGTGCAGCTATTTCATTGTGTAAACACTGCTCAGAACTGCTGGGTCACCAGCTCTACCTTCTTCCCAGCTCTGATACCAGATCCATATCCAAGACCTGAAGATGGCATAGCTAAACTCCACAGCCAAAAGGTTTGTATAATTTGGAAGTTTGACATAAAACTATTGAGGTAGTTAGTGATGTATAAAATAAAAACAAACGTAGTTCTATTCTTGTGAAAAAATTGGCTCTGCTTCTTTCTTTGTACAAGAACTACTGCATAGCTTGGCCAAATACCTTTGTATAGTAAGGCACATCATGGTTCCATCTTTATTCCTTCTTGTATTCTAGATGACTACTGGAATTTTGTGATTGCTGTGCCTAAACCTTTCATCAACCTTTGTATGGAGGCAAGTGAAAGCTTGCGGTCTGTTCCAGGATTTCAAACATGTTTTCCAGTTTTTCTTAAGGGATGTTTTCTAGTAATTAATTCTTGATTATTGGTTTATTAAGAAATTCGATGGCTACTGTGATATAAACAACAGTATTTGTTGTTTTGCTCCTGCCAAACTTCCTAATTTATCTAACTGGGTCACTGGTTTACTGAGGTGCACTTCAGGGAAAATTCTGCTGCTGGTTAGTCTGATATTGAGAAGATGCAAAGGCTTCTTCCCTACAAGAAAGGTCATTAGCACAAAGCCTGATGCATAAGAAATTAGCTGTATGCTAATCCTGGGGTTGGCGGTGTGAGTAATCTGAGCATGAAGGGAAAGCTCAGGCACGGTAGGCGTGATTCATGTAATCCTACTGCAGTCTGCAGAGGTCGTGTCTGAACTGAATCATCTGCTTCTGATGTTCCTTCTCTTCTTGCCCAAGAGAATGAAGGAGCCTTAAACAGCCCTGCACCTTTTTCCCAGCAGACTGATAAAGCTCCTGACCTTAAGTGTGTAAGCCTTGTGTTCAGACAATGAGCAGGGATCATGAACAGCATTATTCAGCACTGGCAGATGATGTAGGTTGCTGGTATTTCATTTGTGTTCCTGGTAACAGGAAGCTTGGCAGCTTTTTACAGCTACTTAAGGATGTTATCTTTAGTAACAGAAAATAAATTCAGATTAGTGTTTTGTAACTTGTTTAAACTTAAATTCATGAAAATGCAGTAACAGGCCATTCTTTTTAACACTCCTTTCTGTTGCTTTAGTTTATTTTGATTTTCTAAAAAACAAAAATGTTGAACTTGTTGGAACCAGTATTAATTCTGTCACTGCCTTCAGTGGGCCTAGGATTCAACACCAGTGTCTATATTTGTAAGTCTGAATTTAGAACAAGTAGGAGAAAGCGTTTGGTATGTTACAGACAAAAGTCATCTACAAGCTGTGTTCCATGCATAGCGAAAAATTGTATATATTCTGTCTGCGTACATGCTTATCTAATTTTTTTAAAAACTAGCTCGTTGAATTACACATCTTAGACTTAACAGATGGATGGTGTCTTTGTACCAGCTTCTACTTGTACTGCTGGACAGAGCAAAAATATTTCTTGGAAGCTAAGTTCTAATCCTACAGACTCATCTGGACCAAGAACAAATTTTGTTTTTCATTAAATTCAAGTAAAATTTGGCAATCCTGTTTTCTTCAAATGGCAAGAACCTCTGTGTAGGCCTACATATTAGCTGTGATTCTCATGTGGCCTCCAAAAGTCCTGAACCTGCCTGTATCCTCTAGTCTGAGAAGCAAAGGATTTAGGACTAAAGGTGAGCAGGCCATGCAGTGAGTTAGATCAGGATTTGACATGCAAGCTTAATTATACTTTTCTTTTTGTCAGCAAATATCATGTCCACATTTTGTTATCTTCTAGAGCTAATAAACCGTAATTTCTTATAACCTAGACTTTTATGACCTGTAAAATCAATTGCGTCATATAGTTACACTTTTTCTTACTATTTTGGATTATGTGAGCCATTCTAGTTTTAAATTACCCTTTACCCTGCATATCAGTAGATTAATAGGAGACAGACTGGAGACTTTCTTCTTACCCTGGCATCTGCGGCCTTGTATGAGACGGTGACTCCTTGGTGTATGCTTGTGGTGATTTACTAATGGGCAGGCAGGGGATTGTTCAGCCTCTATCAGCCCTCAGGAGCTGAGATATCAATACAGAATAAGTTAAGTTTAGGCAATTCTGTTGATATCTTCTTAAGAAATATTCATTAGTAACAGTATATAATAACTAAAATTATAATACGTTTACAAAATCACCTTTAAATGGGTAATAGTGAAGCGGCAGTGAAAGAATGTAGTCTTGAAGCCCCATGCCTATAGCTATGCACCTCTGGCACGGAAATAAGGGCGCTCAAGGGCGCGCCCGGAGCGTGCAGCGCGATCGCTGCCGGGGCCTGGGGCAGGCACGGCGGCGGGGCTGGCCCGCCGGCCGCGGGCGCGCTGCTCCCAATGACATTCCGAGCGCGTTCCGATGTGTCTGGCGGCTCTGCCGGAGCCCGCAGGTGACACAGCCGCGCCCCGCCGCCCCAGGGACGGCTTCTCCCTCTTTCACCGCGAAATATCTGGGGAGCAGAGCCCTCCTCGGCCGAGCCGTCCGCAGGCGGGCGCGACCCGGCCACAGCGCCNCGAGCCCCTCCCGGCCGGCGGGGACGGCGGCGGCGGGGCCCGATGGCGAGACCCGGCGCTGCGTGCCCTCCGCCCGCCCGCCGGGTGATGGTGGCCGCCCGGGCGCTGCTCTTCTGGGCGCTGGTGTACAGCTACTGCGGGGTGTGCGCCTGCATCGCCGGGCTGCGGCTGCTCTGGAGCATCGGCCGGCGGCCGGGCGAGACCTTCCGCTGGGTGGTGCGGGAGAACCCCCCTGCCTGCCTCAACGACCCCTCCCTGGGCACCCACTGCTACGTCCGCATCAAGGTGAGGGCGCGGGCGGGGGGAGCGGGCCCCGCTGGGCGCGCAGGCACCCACCCCCGCGCTGTGCATGGCACCCCTGCCCGCCCTGCTGTGAGTGGGGTGCGCTGTGCATGGCACCCCTGCCCTGCTGTGAGTGGGGTGCGCTGTGCATGGCACCCCTGCCCTGCTGTGAGTGGGGTGCGCTGTGCACGGCACCCCTGCCTTCCCCTGCTGTGTGGGCTGCGCTGTGCATGACACCCCTGCCCGCCCTGCTGTGAGTGGGGTGCGCTGTGCACGGCACCCCTGCCCGCCCTGCTGTGAGTGGGGTGCGCTGTGCATGACACCCCTGCCTTCCCCTGCAGTGAGTGGGGTGCGCTGTGCATGGCACCCCTGCCTCCCTGCCCTGCTGTGAGTGGGGTGCGCTGTGCATGACACCCCTGCCTTCCCCTGCAGTGAGTGGGGTGCGCTGTGCATGGCACCCCTGCCTCCCTGCCCTGCTGTGAGTGGGGTGCGCTGTGCATGACACCCCTGCCTTCCCCTGCAGTGAGTGGGGTGCGCTGTGCATGGCACCCCTGCCTCCCTGCCCTGCTGTGAGTGGGGTGCGCTGTGCATGACACCCCTGCCTTCCCCTGCAGTGAGTGGGGTGCGCTGTGCATGGCACCCCTGCCTCCCTGCCCTGCTGTGAGTGGGGTGCGCTGTGCATGACACCCCTGCCTTCCCCTGCAGTGAGTGGGGTGCGCTGTGCATGGCACCCCTGCCTCCCTGCCCTGCTGTGAGTGGGGTGCGCTGTGCATGACACCCCTGCCTTCCCCTGCAGTGAGTGGGGTGCGCTGTGCATGGCACCCCTGCCTCCCTGCCCTGCTGTGAGTGGGGTGCGCTGTGCATGACACCCCTGCCTTCCCCTGCAGTGAGTGGGGTGCGCTGTGCATGGCACCCCTGCCTCCCTGCCCTGCTGTGAGTGGGGTGCGCTGTGCATGACACCCCTGCCTTCCCCTGCAGTGAGTGGGGTGCGCTGTGCACGGCACCCCTGCCTCCCTGCCCTGCTGTGCGTGGGGTGCGCTGTGCATGGCACCCCTGCCTTCCCCTGCAGTGAGTGGGGTGCGCTGTGCATGGCACCCCTGCCCTGCTGTGAGTGGGGGTGCGCTGTGCATGGCACCCCTGCCCTGCTGTGAGTGGGGTGCGCTGTGCACGGCACCCCTGCCTTCCCCTGCTGTGAGTGGGGTGCGCTGTGCACGGCACCCCTGCCTTCCCCTGCTGTGCGTGGGGTGCGCTGTGCATGGCACCCCTGCCTTCCCCTGCTGTGAGTGGGGTGCGCGGTGCATGGCACCCCTGCCCTGCAGTGAGTGGGGTGCGCTGTGCACGGTACCCCTGCCTGCCCCGCTGTGCTCGCGGTGCGGGGACGGCCCGCCTGCCCTGCCGTGCGTGCTCGCACAGCTTAGCGCATCCAGCGCCTGCCTGCACTGCCCCGGGAGCGGTGCCGTGCCCGGCCCGGCTGCGGGGCCTCAGGCCGGGAGGACGCGGTGCCCGGCAGGCCCGGCTGCGGGGCCCTGGGTGGGCGGGTGAGGGGTTCGTCGGCCCCGGTTCTCCCGCAATCCACCGCTCCCTGCACCGCCTGTGCTCTCTCTGGTATTTACGGTTTGCACAGGTGCACCCGGGAGCTCGTTTCGTGCGTGAGTGTTACAAGGAAAACATAGAGTAAGAAGCTAAGTGCTATCCCTCGTTGTACAGGTTAAGCCACCAGTCAATTTCTGTACTTGTCTCCTGTGATTTGCTCCTTTACCAAATGCTCTAAATGAAGTTATATTAGCTAGGTTTCTTTTGCAGTTATAGGTGAGCAGACAATGCACAGCAAGTTTTGTCAAGTGCTTTTTTTCATAAAATAAGCACAAATATCTCTGTTCCCAGGGTTCTGTGCAGATGGTTTAGTGCCAAGCAGTATTAATATAAATTACTGAGCCTCAGTTTGTCATGATGTGCTTGTTTTCTTTTGCTAACATCATTAGGAGGCATGTGTGGGCCTTTTCACTCATATGACATGTTCTTTTTTTCCTGCAGCACAAAGCAGTAGATGAACAGGCTGCTGGGGATGTGAGAGGGATATGACAGTAACAGAAGAGCATTTGGGGGCAAATCGAATTGCTGTCAATATGACAGTCGATCACTCATTTCAGGAAATAAGAAACTCTTGCTGTTGGATAACAGCAGGCTAATGGATTACTTTCCAAACACATATATCCTACAAATCCATTCAGATGCCAATAAAACAAACAGTCAGTGTTAGAAAAGATGGCAACATCCTATGTCTGTTCTGGGGGTTGGAAAAAAGGGAACAGCAGCAACTGAAAAAGTCGAGGATGGGCTTAGTTTGGGCCATGTGATATTTAAAGTGCTGCTGTACAAGCAGCAATTGAATTTTCATGAGTAAAGGGGAGGTCCTTAAAAGGAATAAATAGATTAAAATAAAAACATGGAGGGTAAATCCAAAGAGGACACTGACTGAAAGAAGCAGCATGGAGAAGGGCTTACCCACTACTCACTAAACTGGGAAACTGTGGAAGGAGACTGAAAAACTTCTACTTTTTTAAATGTAAAAGGATCGAAGGCAGAGTGATCTGACGAATGATACAGATGATGGAATGGCCCCAAAATTTACTAGGAATTTACTTTTACCTCTAGGGACTTCAAGTTCATTGGCATCCCAGAGGTGAAATATCACTGTAATTAGGGGCAAAACTAAGCAAAAGTCCCTATTATATCTGGAGCAAGTATAAAAAATCCAAATAGTTCCATCTTCAGAGCCCTTTCAAGAATCAGAACATAAGTTAACAGTTTTGCAGCTAGTTAGTGACTTACAAGTGTCAAGATATCTCAGAGCATTTGAAGCACCTTTGGCAAGCAAACCCTTTTTGTATGCATTTGTGATCGTTGCCCTGATATTAGCTCTTGATGTGCAGCAAAGGCATGGGGGTTTTCTTTCTTTTTTGAAATAGCAGAAACACTGCAAGCTTTGACACTTGTTCCAGAGCTGTACAAACCCTTCTTCCTGCAGTTTCTTTCTCATGACTTTTGTCAAAAGTATTTTGTCAAACAGTATTTTGTAAGTTAACTCCCAACTTCTGTATCCATTTCTGTGTCAGATTTTAGTAAAACCTCTAGGTCATAATCACAGTTTATTTAAATTCTACTGGATTTGACCTTGAGTCAGTGTAAGCTTGTGTACATCCATTCTCTTCAACAGCATTTCAGTGTTCAGCTTCTACAGCAAGTAACTTGCCTGCTTGTAATTTTCATAAGACCCATTTTCTTAAAAGATGCATCGGAAACAGTGACTATTGACAAAGCAGAAAGAAGATTATAACATTAAAGCTTAATTTTATGAAGTGATTCTGAAACCTAGAACATAAAAACAAGCAAAAACTACTGGCTTTCTAGTTACTTAATCTTGATTGCTTTTGGTTGTTAAGAATCCACGTGGTTCTTCGTGCCAGAATGCAATGTGATGGTTTTAAATAGTTGCATAATCTTACCAGCTAACTGAAAGATTTAAAGTGCATTTAAAGTATAGTGCACTTTAAAGTCCTTCTGTAAAGCACATGACTGGTGTCTGTGTGCAGGCAATGTGCTTGCTGTGACAATAACCTGCATTTCCCAGTGGCAGTGCCAGGCACTGCTCTGTCAGAAGTGTTGGTGAACTCAGGGCTGGACTGGCACACAGGCACTCAGCCTGACAGGGATTAGAGATGCTGCTTCCTAGAAGAAACTGTGATGTCCAGGGTGTGGGATACTCAGCCTTGCCAGGGAGTAGCAGATACCTGATCTCAGAAGTGCAGAGGGCTTCAGCTTCAAAACTGATCATTTGATTTTTTTTTTAGGTGCAATATATTGTATCTTAGAATATGGTCTGAAACCATCATCATTCTCAAATCCCAAAATAGCAGTTCTATGCAGCAATAAAAACAAAATTCTTTTTCTCTTGTTTTTAGGATTCAGGGTTACGATTCCACTATGTGGCTGCTGGAGAAAGGGGCAAACCACTCATGCTGCTGCTTCATGGCTTTCCAGAATTCTGGTAAAACTCCCTTCACAATTTCTTATTATAAAAAGAGGTTGCATAAGGTACCCAAGGGTGAACAACTCTGCTTAAATATCCCCAGTGCAATCCCTTATATGTATTTATGAGTCCTAACTAATGGCATGAAGTTTTAGTAGAAAATAAACCACTGAAACATTTTTTTAACTGCAGCATCTGGAAAAAAAATTCCATCAGACTAACACAAACCAACCATCTTTTTTGTACTGTCAGTCCATTTTTCCTCAGGTATGTACCCTTTCCTTCAAATTTTGTGAAGGAACTGCTAATTTTAAACAAATTTCCTGTTTGCATAGTACTTGTACTATATGGCTAAACTTATGAATTATAGCAGAGGGTGTTAAAATAAGGATCCATTATATGTTAAGTGCAATATGGATTGCTCTGTTTATTAAAAATACTATGTATTAATTTTTAACTAGGGGATGTTAAGAACTATGAGTTCTATAGGCTATTGTGCAGCCTAATTTCAGAATGCTACTCAGGGAAAAAGGTTCTATTATTAGTTCATCACAAGACGAATGATGAATCAAACCCAATCCTAAATGTTTGTTTATAACAATGAAAAGCAGTCATGTGTCCAATGATTTAAACAGATTGCTCAGGCTGTCATTGTCAGGTTTAACTAGTGAAGCATGGCTTACAGAACTTGCACGGAAAAAAATAGTAAGGGAATGAGGGAAGTACTAATGCCAGTAATTCAGCAAGGTAAATGATCCTTCTCCTTTCCAAACCCAGCTATGGGGCTAGAGGCCACTGTTGGAACTGTGATCTTTCAATCCGTGCTCAGGCCATGCCATGCTAAACTGACCCGGCTAGAAGAGAGGTCAGTTCTCTTCCCTTAGCAATTTCCCAGAGGTACTAATGCCCTTGAGGGTGATGGAACAGAGTTACATTTATATTAAGTTAAATTTTCAAAGAAGTACATTGTTCTAATAATAAATTGCTATCTAAAATTATTGAAGCTGTAAACTTTGATTGAAAGGACAGTTAGCTAGGGCAGTGCAATTCTACTCAAACATTATGCATATCTTGCATAAAGCGTATTCTAACACAGTAAGGCAATTAGACTACAGCTGACTTCCCCTACAGGGGAATAGTAATGGAGAAATTAGCATTTTATAGACATATTCTACTGAGATCAGGTATATTATTTTTAAAAAGCAGAAAGTCATTCTTACAGTTTAGAATAGTGAGTTATGCTGTAAGTAACAGCTAATATATTGTATTGTTTGACCATTGAAAAGGGAAGAATAAAAAACCTGTTATGTAGGTCACTGGGACCACCAGTAGCATAGATCCTATCACTGTTTTTAAAAAGAATACTACATGCTAATGGTCTGTAAACCAGTCATATTACCAATATTCGTGTTAGATTGTTCATTCAATCAGTGAGGACTTTTTCATTCAGGAATAGTGGTTGTTCTGAGAGCATAAGATAAAATAACCACAATTTAAGAGAGATGTAAAGAAGCATCAAATCTATATTGTTTGTCCAGGAAAATAAAAAGGATATGATCCACAAAATTTCTTAATTTTAACAAATCCTCTGTCTTCAAATGTCTCAAGGTTATAAATAGGACAAATATAACCAGACAATACTGACCACTAAGAGTGACAGAGAATGTCTGAAGGTGAAAGATCACTAAAGAATATAACACACTAGAGCCAATAAGTGTTTTAGATGCATAAGAACTTGAAAATCAATACATTGTGGAAGGTCAGTAATAAAATACTTGAAATTGGACATAATGTGTTGAGGCAGCTGAGTACTTGTAAGTTGTGTGTGACCTGCTACATTTTATACAACTTGCCTTTTAGAAAGAATGTCATCAGATAGTCTCAAAATAGATTCAACCTTATGAACATGGAGGCATCACAACATTTCCAAATTCTGCTTGCAAAGCAGTTGCCCAATAGTTACATATCATATGGGGAAAAGGGTTTCTTTGAATATAAAACCTACCCACTTGGTAGGTCAGACATTTGGAGACTGATGGACTTGTGAAAACAGAGGATGAGAATAGCTTGTAGACATTTTCTGAAAACAAAAATAGTTTATTTATTTATTTATGGGCCTGGTTCTTTCTTCTTACTGAAGTATACAGAATAGCTGCAACAGTTACCATGGCAAATTCAGCTTCCAAGTCATTATATAATGCCTTTAAAAAATTCATTCCTGGGGATCTCAGCTAAACCTTGTCTGAGCATTATATGGCACTGAAATGAAAATGTTCTGACTGTTTTGTTTATATGAATACAGACTCGTATCACTGAGTGTTCCTGTAACATTATTTAAGTTCAAAGTCCCTAACAGGCTGGAGGCAAAGGTAAAGTGGAAGAGCCCATGGTCTAATATAGACACTGTTTGGATTACGGTAGAATTCTGTGTATCACTCCTATGACCCCCGATGATCCAAATGTTACCTATCCTTTATCTGAAACTGTTGAAAGAAGCAGAAGTAAAAGCTAGATCCTAGCACAGAGGGAAGCAGTAACTGTTACATATGTCCAGAAGGATCATGTTTTTCATATATCTCTGTATTACAGTGTAAGATAAGGCCATGTATGTCTTGGTACCAGCTATTCTGAAATTTATTTTGTTTCAATAACAGCTGAAGGGCAGGTAGTTCTTGCAGTATAAGACCCACCATTTTCTTTTTATTTTTGCTTCATAAGACACATCTAGTCACTACATACTGTTACAGACTGAGGAATAGCCCCCGCCTTTGCCCAAGTTCTTGATTTTGTATGTCTTTTGATGTATGTATGTTATCACTCTTTTCCATAGAAACACAAGGATTAAATACTTCGTCTAGTACCAACACACTGAGAGAGCTTGCCCTGCAACAGTTGTGGTACAGAGATATAGATGAAAGTGTGCACAGGATAAATCCTATAAACTTCAACAAGATCATTTGTTATTAACTGCATTTCTTTCTTTGGTTTATTTAGTGTAACAATTATCTGACATTCTTTTTCTGAATAGAAAAAAAGTGAACCATGCCTTAGGGCATGTTTCCCTGCTCCACCAAAACATGACTGTGAGTAAGCCAGGGAGAAGAGAAAGCTTTTCAGACCATACTTTTTTGATACTACTATGGCTCCAAGGATTAAACAGAATAGTCCTCCCTGTGCTCTGGTTTATGCCTGCTTCCTTGGCAGCAAAGGGACTGTGCCAGACTCCAGGAATTGTTGAAAAACCCTGGCTCTGGCCATGCCCCCTTTCTGGCAGCTGCACTTTGTTACTGGGGAATTCAAGAAGGGACCACAAAACTGCTGCAGCCACAAAGGACCATCAGCACAGCACAGCAAGGAAAAAGAATCTCATTGCAGACAAAGCCATGCTAGTTTATCCTCAATTATTAGGGTGCAAAAGCATTGAGTGCATTTTTGGTATCATACTGCTTGACCTTGTAACTCCAACTTTTTTTCCCCTTTGTTAGGTATTCTTGGCGCCATCAATTGCGGGAATTTAAAAGTGAATATCGAGTGGTGGCTCTGGATTTGAGAGGTTATGGAGAAACAGATGCTCCTCCTCACAAAGAAAATTACAAGTTAGATTGCCTGATAGCAGACATAAAGGATATTTTGGAATCTCTAGGTGCGTTAGTAGAAGAAAAACCTACTTGACTCATAAATGACTTGATTTTCTAGGAAAAAGAAAACATAAATATCTAGCGTTGTTGGGGTTTTTTAATATATACGCATTACAGAGGTGTACAGATATAAATCTAAGGATACCAGTATTTTTTGGACTTTTATAAATGAAAAAGGATTGTTTTCTAATTACAATGTATATGTCAGAATAAGCAATATGTAAAGATGATCTTTCCATCATGAGTTTTAAAAATAAATTTCCTATGTGCTGTAAAATCCAGCAGTACAAACATATGGTCTTTTTCCCTAAGAAGTCTTTCCTCCTAACCACTTGCACTTAGTGGATAATATTCTGAGTTAGAGTCTTAAAGCACTTGCAGACCAAAGAATTTATATCACATGACATTCTTCTTGCACAAACAAGACATAATAAATATTGTGGGCTTTATAAAGATGATGAGAGTACATCTGCTGTATAAAAAAAAAAAAAAAGCTCTCTGAAATTACTACTCCTGCACAGTAGTCAGTTCTCAAGAGCTGAATCACTCTGTCTTACACAACAGTGAAACAGTGAGAGCAGAAGGGAGAACAAGGGACATGTTGCTCTCTGTGGCAAATACACAGTGTAATGGTCTGGAGCTGCAGTGCAAAAATCACCCCTCCAGTTCAGTTTGAAGTGTCCCTGTTTGGGTGATAAATTGTAACCCCTGGTGAAGGGTATTTCCCTTCCATACCAAGAGCAAGGCAAGGGATTAGACTGTCATTCTCTGAATCATTTTAATTCCCTGGATACTCCAGCAATAGTAAAACAACTTACTGCATTTCATAGGAAGAAATAATGAAGCACTGATTCAAATTCTGAGATTTGAATTTAGGATTTGCTTTGCTTGTGATTTTTGAGTATTGGCAAAAGATTGAGCAGGCAGTCCTCACACTGTGTTGACATTTTCCGGCCTTTGCTGGTTGTGTTAATCTCCGTGGTAATGCCATGGTTATGCTTGAGAAGTGCTCTCAGCATAATTCAATTTCAGACGGATTTAAAATTTTTTGGAGAAAGCACTTTAGAGGCTTGTTATCTTTGTTTGTCCTAATCCCAAATTAAATTCTTTTGGAGGACTTGATTATATCAAAAGTGCTCTATAAGATTTCTATCCAAGAGGGTTTATAAGGTTCTTTGACAACTGTGTCCAAATTTATGTCAGAATTCTAGACATCTTGGCTTTTATATGTTTAATTTGTAGTTTATGTGCTCAACATTCCAATCCTCAATGAGGAGGGTGATGGTATCTGACACTATAGTATGTTTTCCAGTAGTGGTTACAGAAGAATGGTTAAGCTTTCAAAACACTTGGTCACTATCCTGCCCATGCCCTTTCTATTGCTGCGAAAATACCATTTTTATTGATGAAGGAATAAGTATGTGAATGTCCAGAACTTAGAAAATTGCCAACCAAACAGCTTATGCAGAAAAGCTACAGGCCTCCTAAGTATACAAATGGGAGTGTATATACATGCTATATATATGGCTATTAAGTATAATGCCCATTTTTTGCATAATGATGGCATTAAGTGCTTAGATAATCAATCATATTCAGAGAAATTCATTAGGATTAATTTTGTTCTGGAGGTGCTCAGGAGATTGCTCAGTCTTTCTGTCTGCAGTTTCAAACTCCAAACTCCCTAAACATGGCACATGTACGTGTGTTATAGTGCCTGCAGACTGAAGTGTCTATCTGACCATGCATTGCCCAAGATGTGAACTGGGTGGCCATCTGCACACTGAGTGACTTTAGGTTCACATGGAGGTAGTATAGTTGAAGTTTAATGAAGTCCAATTAAGTAATTTTAAGTATTTGTAAATTTTTAAGCTGTAACAGTGCCCTTTTTTTCCTGATAGTTAGTAATGGAAGCAGTGCAGTATTATAATGTGCTGCACCACCTATTTAGCCCAATAATGATTTTATTGTATGTGATAATTTCTATGGATTCTAATTCCTTTGAAATAAAAGCTTGTATCTGTGTTTATGTGGTAGGGTACAACAAGTGTGTGTTGATTGGCCATGACTGGGGAGGAATGATCGCTTGGTTAGTGGCCATATGTTACCCTGAAATGGTGACTAAGCTGATTGTGGTTAATTTCCCTCATCCTTCTGTATTTACAGGTAAGCTCTACTGTAGTCTTTGTTAATCCAAAGTATCTGCATTTTGATTATGATTGTGTCTGCTTTGAGAACCAAAAGCCTGCCCCTTTAGATGTTCAGTAGATGAGCTGCCAGTACTTGATGGCTCTCACAGTCTGGACTGTAATTTATGAAGCAGTAAGATACCAAGTATTTATTTGACTACTGAAAATAAAATTATTTTAGGAAGTGGGAGTGCTTGCAACAAAAGTTACAGGTTTTTTTTTTTAATCCTTGCGGGTCCACAAACATAGTTTTCATACACATGAATCTGTTTTGTTCCACTTTATCAGGATAAAATACCTGAAGAGAGGTGTATATTGTATTACACTTTGGTAACGGCCGCACTGCATTATTAAAGCTGCATGAGCCTGCCTATGTATAAATGTGAATCAGATATTGGAATTAAATCTTGATTTAGATGACAAGTGACAAGTTATGATCTGGTACAATATTCATTGGAAGAAGACAGTCATTTCAGGCTACTTGCTAGGTGCTCAGGAATATACTAGGACTGTGCTGAAACAAGGACTTGTTTCACAATTTGTTGTGTGATAGAGTTGAGTTTTGTCTACTACCCAGAATTACAAAACATTTTATAGGAATTATATCAACATTCAGTAATGAATATGAAAGTACTATCTCACTAATTTTAATTTTTTCAATTGCTGGCCTTACCCTATCTCCATTTAAAAAGTCACCTCATTTCCCCAGAAACAGCTAATATTCAGTGCAACTTTAGTTTTTATTTCAATTGAATGTAAATCAGACCTTACACTACTGTGGAATCAGAACCACCCACATTTGTTGTTCTCACAGTGTTCTTGGGCACCTTTCTACGAAACTAAAGAACGTTTTGGCAGATAGTAAATCCACACTTACCCACGGAGAGGTCTGTTCACCACATGAGCAAGCAGGAGCTTTTTGCAGTATTTTCACTGAGAGCAGGAGCAAGGCTGTAGAGAAGACAATTGCATTTTATTACGGTATTTGTTTGCATATTTATCAAACTACAAAATCTGTTCTGTAGCTTGGTAAATTCTCCCTACCTCAAATTTATTCTAATGTGGATTAAAAGAAAACACACAGTTTATAAATAGCACAGAAAAGTAAAGTGATCAGTGTTGACAATATCCATCAGGAAAAATATAATGGCTAATGCAATTTAAGAAGGTATAAGACGGAAGTTTAGAAGATAGCTGACACCTCAATTTATGTTGGCTTAAAACCCATTTTTATTCACTGTCAGAACTAATATTTCAGAGATATGTCCTGTGTTGGGAATGCAGTTTTACATTCCTGAATTTGCACCTGTAAAGGATAAGTTCTAGACTTCCTAGTACCTGCACACATTGTGTGCTTGCTTTGAAGAAGTTAGGTATTTGAATGTCAATGTTGGCTCTTGAAACTCACTGACGGCACAGATTTACAATTTTTAAAAAAAAGAGTCAATACAAATTTGCTATATATATATAATTTTCTTTTGATGTATTTGCTCCTATGTCTTTAAAAATTACTGTAAAAATCTTTAAAAAGTGACTTTATATAACAGTTCTTGAAATTCCCAAGAAGACACTGTTAGAAAAATTCTACAGTTTTATGAATGGGAGTGATGCGGTCTTTAGAATGTCAGTGGATCATCATCTACAGATTTCTGAGCATCAGATTGATGAGAGAAATACCTATTTGTGCCTTTTATTCCATAGCTGGAAAAAAATGCTTTGAATTAGCTACACAAATAGATCTCTAAGTGAAAACCTACCATGCAATTAAACTCTCCAGTGTCGCTGTCCCCACCTAATCTGGCAAACTTTTGTTTTGCTGGCTGTTTCTACTAACATTTATAAAAGAAATATCTTTTAATGCCCACATCATATATTTACTCCTGAAACAATAACCATCTTTTGTCACACAGCATACTTTAATGTAATATTTTGAAAACATTCCCTTAAGTTTAAAAAATAGTAATATTAATAGTAATTTTGTTTGAGCCATCAGTTTTCATTTTTAATTCATGGGCATTTTTGTTTCAGAATACATTCTACGACATCCATCACAATTGATTAAATCTGGTTACTACTTCTTTTTCCAAATGCCATGGTTTCCTGAATTCATGTTTACACTAAATGATTTCAAGGTGAGCAAAATGAATGCTCTTGTTTTATATGTAACTGTGAGTAATGGAAGAATTGCCAGCTACATTGATCCCTTCTGATGTAGTTATAAGTACTGGAAAAAATATGGAGCTTTCTGATTTTTCTTCTTAATCTTTCTATAAAGTAGGACACAAGTACATAGAGTCTCTGAGATTAACTCTGCATTTCTGGGAGGTGTTGAGGGACATCCTTTTAACCTCCAGCACTGCAGTGCATTACTCCACCTAGAGAGTCAGCTGGTTTTCCCTGTGCCCATAGCAGTGGGACACAGGTGGTGCCTGGGGAATTCCTGCTGACTTACCTGCAGCTCCTGTGTGCAGTGGGACATCCCCTTATCTCTCAGAGCCTGCTACAGGGCAGGCAGTGCGGGACTCTGGCCATCACATTCAGCCAAGGGATTAATTCTGCCTGAGAAGCCAAGGCCAACACCTTGTGCAAGCTTAAATATAAGTACGAGCAGATAGGAGAGGACGAAGCAGCTGCAGGATACACCCTCCTACACACCAAGAGCCCCCTGCCGAGCTCCCAGTGCTGCACACACAGGGCACTGCCAGCTGGGGAGGTCATGAATCACCTTCCCTCCTGCCCTGTCACCTGCTGGGCTCCATCTCCAAAAAAAAAAGGATGTGCCTGCACTTGCCTTGCCTGTCACAGGTGGCAGGTCAGGATGCAGTAACTTGGTAATACTAGTAATTCTCTGTACTTGATTATTCTGAAATAAGTTATACTAGAGATGTTTACCTTGTGCTTTACACATAGCTCTCCAAAAACCCATCTGAACCACTCATTATACTCTGAAAATAAAGATTTATAAATATGCATAAACAGATTTTAGAAAGATGTATCCCGTTGAAGGAGAGAAATCCCATTTTCTAGCTATCTTACATAATCGCATTTTCTTCTTGCTTTTGTAGGTTCTGAAAAGTTTATTTACCAGCCAGGCCACTGGAATTGGAAGAAAAGGCTGCAGATTAACTGCAGAGGATATTGAAGCTTATCTGTATGTCTTTTCACAACCTGGAGCATTAACAGGACCCATTAACCATTACAGAACTATTTTCAGGTCAGTATAACATTCCCAAACAAAGGAAGATATTCTAGACAGTCCCCTGGAGCCCAAAAGTGTTGCTGCGGCTCCTTTGCTGCCACTGAAACAGAGGGGAAAAACCACAGGTGTGTTCCTGAAGCCGTCCCAGGTCAGACACGGCCCGGTAAGGCAGTGAGAGGCCGGGTGTGTTCTGTGAGGTGTCCACACAAAATGACGAAAGAAGTGGAGTGCACATAAGGAAAACCTTTTTTTCAAAATCTAATAAAGCAATCACCCCTCCTCATTCACAACCCCCATGGCAATCCCAAAAATCCACCTCTAAATAATACTTTAAAAATTAACTTCAAATAATTGTTTGCATTACAATTCATATTAAGTTATGATAATATCTATCAAGAGCTTATTATTATATAATAATACTAGATGATACAGCATCCGAGTATGTTACTCTCACTTGTAAGTTTACAAAACCATGTATGACATCATTTTATTGCGTTTAGGCTATTCACATTTTTCAGAAAGGTAGGAGAAGTTTTTTTATAACTAAGCCTAAAACTAACCTAACTTGGTTTGGGTTTGGGTTTTTTTTGTTCCTTTATTGGTCTTAGCAGACTCACTTCATAGAGTAAAATGGATAATTACTTCATAATAGGAAGTATTTTTGAAAGATTAATATTTATTTTATTTTATATTTTTTATTTTATTTTCTCAAACAGTTTTCTAATGGTTTTAACTTTCCTGAAAGGAGTTGGCTTGGCCTTAGAGACTGACATCCCCTTTTTATTTACAAAAAACAGGGCCAGAAGGTCTTAACTCTGCATATATTCTACTTATAACACTAACTTGAAGGACTGCATCAAGAAGACTGGCATTGAACTTGTTTTTCCTTTCTGTCTCCAGTCTTCAGCAGTGATAAATGTCCTGCATGTTTCTCTAACACAAGATCAACTTCCCAATGTCCTTTAAAATGACAATTCCCTTCTTTCCCTAAACTCAGGCAGTAGATGCTTGAAGTAGATTAACTTTTCATTTTCCATGGTCCAAATTTACTGTCACCTTTATTGCTCTTCCTGTGCCGTCCACGCTGTCACCGTAAGGAGAGCAATTAGCACGGAAGTACTGAGGAAAACCAGAGCTAGGTGCTGTCTTGTACAGGCTGAGACAGAACTGGAAGGAGAAAGCAGAAAGCTAACACCAAGCATGGCTGACAGTGGGGAATAAATGGGATGGCTGTGCTGGTAACAAACACTGATTTAAGGCTCTGCAGAGAGCGGTCGGTCGATGACATCAGCTGATGTCCAGGGCGCCGGGGCTGCGTGGCTGCCCGGCAGCTCCTGGCCCTGCAGCTGCTCTGCAGGAGCCCTCAGGGCAGGACTAATGAGGAGGTGCAGAGGCGTGAGCGCCCCGAGCCCTGCTCGTTCCATCGGCCTCAGCACCTCGCGTCACTGCGTGTGCACAGGAACCAGATGCTCCTCTGACAGCAGCAGTGACATGCCTGTGATAGCTGAATTGCTCTGGGAGTCACATGAGGCAAATGGAAGAGTTGTGAATGTTTAAACTATTGTTTCAGGCCTTTTCAGACTCAAAAAGAAAGCATAGTATCAGTTATAAGTCAGAAAGTATCTTCACAGCTGTTCATTCCTCTGTGTGGTTTTTGTGTATGTTTGTGCATTGTTTGCTTTATTCTTCTAATCAAAATACACCTGTACTGAATTCAGAGAATCTTATTTAGGGGCCATCAGCCACAATGCAACAGGCTTTGGACTGGAAAGAAAAGCTCAGTCATTCAGTTCTTGCCAGCAGTTGTGACAGTCACACCTTATGGGATGGGAATCGTTAAATATGAAAACTGAATTGGAATGTTCCCTGTCTCTCATCTAAGTCATTAAGCAGCACTTGGATGCTAACAACTTGTATTCATCATAACTCCCAGTGGGCAGATACTGGTGACCTACGTGTTAAAGGTTTCCAGCTCATTACTATCCACTTGGAGTATCATTCTTCAGAGCCTAATTTTTCTGGAATGTTATTTCCAAAGAGATGACTGAAGTAACCTACTTCCATCCATCACCAACACATCTTTTTATAAATAGCACAGTGGTCATTCCCCTACCTATACTTTAAATACGAACACTTTGAGAATAAATCCAGAAAGTTTTCCTATCATGCTTGGTTAAGAGAGATAGGTAAGAAGGTGGAACTTGAATTTCTTCTGATACGACATTTTTTTAGAAAATGGGATTGGTTCTCTTACAACAGTTAAGAAGTACTTCACTGTTTACAGAGAAGCTGCATAACAATGCCGTATGAAGGTGTGAGTCTGTTTTCCAAAGAGTTTAATATTTCATGGATGGAACTTCCCTTTCTAAATGTGAAATCTGTGCATTAACCATTATGAAAGGCGATTTCTAGAAACTTCAGGCATGATATAATTTCTCATATTCCAGACTGAACAGAAATATAGTGTAGTTCATAGGCAGTGAAAAGTGACAAAAAAAGCCTGTAAAAAAAAGCCTGTAAAAAGCCTGATAGAGTTTACCTGAGTGAGGCTACAAATCGTGCAAGGCACAAAACAGCAAACTCTACAGTAGTGAAAAAATACACGTTAATAGTGAAGAGATCCAGGATACCGGATTATAAAGTAAAGAGATTAGTCTAAATGCACAGAAGCAGATCATCAGATTATCAATTTTTAAAAGTAGTACTATGAATAAGCTATGGTTCAGTGGGTGAGGTCGGGTTGTTTGCAAAATGAGATTTAAATCCACTGGTAAAAAAGGCCATTTTAAGAATTTTTGTAATTCATCAATCAAAGTGAAATGAAATTATTATCTAAAGTGATCTTTTATTAACATTTCTTGACTTCACATGTAAGTAGCGAGGAAGAATGTCTTCAAAGGCTCAATTTCTTTGTCTTAGTTTAAACTAAGACATGTCACTTTCTTTGTCTTGTTCTTTTTACAGGGCATAGTCTTTTAACTAACTCTTAAGTTTAAAACTAGTACTTATATATGTCATAAACGTTTATTCTGAAAATCTTTTTTATAAATTACTGGTTTAAAATAATCCTATTCTTGCATTAATACAATAAAATATTTGTGTCTGATCAGATGGAATCTGTTTTGAATTGTCACAGCTAGTCTGTTACTGTATGTGGCTAAAAGTAAGCAATTCAAGCTTAGATAAATTTTTAGCATCTTTGAAATGTGCTGGAATAAATTCTGATGGGTTAATGCTGAAATAGTCTTTCAATCTAGCTACTTGTATCTTTCATAATGTCTATAATATGAGGTAATATAAAATATCCAATTTAAAATAATTGTATTAAGAAAAAATAATAAATCTTTACTGAAAGTTTAAGTAGGTCATTTTGGTAGTAAAATGTTTATTATAATTTTACTTTCTAAGGGCTTTTCTTCAAAGTGCTCTTCAAATGTCTTATAATGTATTTAAGCACTTTCTATTCTGCCAAAACTCTGGGTTGTGATATTGCATTTTTAATGAGATTTTGACTTCATGAAAAGTAAATTTTTAAGAAACAGTTTTCTTTCTCTGCATAAAGATTTAGGTATGTAAGTCCAAGGCCTTCAAAAACATACTGCAGCACTTTGTAAAGGGAGGAACTCTGATGCACTTTAAATGTTAGCATGAATTTCACAGAGGAGTCAACGTAACTGAATTCAGTTCAGCATTTCAGACATCAGTGCTCTATAAAATATCTTTTTCTACAAATATTTTTATTTTTAGCTGTACTACATGGCATTTAATTTTGAGTGTATCTGAAACACTCTGCCATTTCCTGGACAAATATTTTTTGGTGAGGCAGTTTGGCTGGTGTGCAGTAAATAATGCAGTTCCAGAAACTTGCCATAGCATTCATCAGCCAAGGGAAAGCAAGTGACCTATAAAATTCTGGCCATGTTGTTCCCCATTTTCTTTCACAGAGGTCATGGGGCTCCTGAGCTGTGCACCAAGCTGAAGCATCATTCGTGTTCCAAAAGTGAGACCTCTGTTGCAATCAACTGCTGATTAGAGACCTGTTACAGTAAAAGTACCTTCTAACAATTTCACCATCCTTAAAAATAATTTAAAAACTTGGAGTCACAGGGGTTTTTTGGTATTGTAGAAGATATGGAACCTAGAAAGTTTACAGTGAGATTCACTGCATTGATTTCAAAAGCTATGTTGACTGAAATATGTCTTGGTGATTTTTTTATTAAAATAAGACCTAACTAAGTATGTTTTATTTCTAAAGCTGCCTACCTCTGCAGCACCACGAAGTCATCATGCCAACCCTGCTGTTATGGGGAGAAAGAGATGCATTTATGGAAGTTGAGATGGCAGAAATTACAAGGATTTATGTTAAAAATCATTTCAGATTAACTATTTTGTCAGAAGCCAGTCATTGGCTCCAGCAGGATCAACCTGACATAGTGAACAAGTTGATATGGACCTTTCTTAAGGAAGAGACAAAAAGAAAAAGAGAATGATTGTTTGTACATGTTTTAAGGGGTCTAAATAAAAGCTCTTTGGATTTAAAACCTAATTGTTATCAGGGCCATATTTCCAGCCTGCCTTCTATTTTGAGCTCTGTTAGAGAAAAGTGTTTTCATTGTACTGTACATTTGGACACTAATCGTACAGCTAAAAGAAGTGACTATGAGAATATATGATAACCAACATTGGTTTTACCTGTCTACTTGTATTTTGCACATAAAAACACCTGCCTTAAAATACATATGTATTTGTACAGAAAGAAAATCATGGAAAGTTGCTTGGTTTTGTTTTCTCCCTTGCTTTACAGTTTTAATGTGTGGTGCCTTTTACAAATTTATAATGAAATAACAGAGTGGTGCCATACTGAAGAAAGTCACAAGTTTTCATTCTAGATTTGCCTGAATTTTTTTAATGTATTTTACCATTAAACAGTAATTAACTCTTTTTATCTATATTTTAGCATACTGAATGATTGAAAATTTTCTGGGTACGTTTCTAGTCTTCAAGTGAATAATGATCTGTATCTTGTTGTATTGTTGAATGTAGCTGCTTTGTGCAATGTGTTTTTCTTTCTTGATTAAAAAAATGAGAAACCTGTACACTCCACATATCTGAACAAGAACAATGGAAAATTGATATATAACATGTATCAAATCCACCTCTGTCTAATAAAATGCAACTTACACAACTCCCTTTATCTGACTTCCTACAGAGAGATTTCTTGCTGTAGCTAAGAACTGGGTTTGAATAGCCGAAGTGTCTGGTCTGGTATTCAGCCTGGACACTCATGCTGTGATTGTTGTAGTTTCTTGAAAATAATGCCTCATTGTTGGCATTATCCTTTCTATGTCAGCAACTACTGTTCTTGTCTCCAAGAACTGCTGCCAAGTTCCTATGTTTATAGGAGGAAGAGACACAGTGATTATGGACAGAAAGGGTAGAATTAACTTGCGTGTGATGGCAGGGAAGAACAAAACTGTATGCTAACTACAAAGGGAAACGCAGCAAAAATATGAGGCCACAAAATAGGTGAGTCACCTGCCTATCAGGTTTCCAAAGCCTCCCTCTCCACCTGGAGAGCAAGTGAAGTGCCCTGGAATCAGTCAAAGATGAACAAAAACCCACTGGGGGAGGCATCAGAGCCAAGTGAGCCCGAACCAACTTTGCACACCAGAGGAGAACAGAGCTGGCAGCTACTGGGGAGTCCCAGTACATCCCACAGTGCCACATGTGTCATCTCTTTGGAGCCACTGTGTCCCACAGAGGAACGTGGTGCAGTCCCTGCTCAGTGTAACCCTCGCAAGGAAGGACCAAGCAGTGCTGTGTGCCCAGCGTTAGCTCTTGGCTGCAGACCTGTTCTCGTCCCCTTCCCCAGATCCCGGAAAAGCCTCCTCAGGATAATGACAAGGGTATGAAACTTGCCTCTTTCCATCCACCACTGGTACCTGCCTTTCAAGCATTTCTCCCTGAATACTTTCAGCACTTATCAACTTAAACGGTTATGTGCTTCTCTTACTTACATTATGAAGCTGGAAAGGCTCTCCCTTGTCTCAGGAGGTGGCATAGGGAGACTTCTATCGCCTGTGCAGCAGTTTTGCTTTGGCAGGACAGCCAGGGCTGGGGAGTCCGGATTTTCCTGCAGAGCACCGGCTGGCTGGAAGCTGCGGCCCGCTCCCCTTCGTGCCCTGCAGCCCTGCGCCCGGTGCGCCCGGGAGCGGCGGCCGTCAAAGGCCGAGCCCCGCGCACGAGGGCGCTGCGCTCGCAGGGCCGCGGCGGGAAAGGGCCTGGGCGGGGCCTGCACGGCGCGGGGCGGCGG
>VYZT01054407.1:30633-51632 GCA_013400735.1 Pomatostomus ruficeps
GGCGGAGCGCCGAAGGGCCCCGGCGCGGCGGCGGCGGAGCGGCAGCGGCTGAAGGAGGCTCTGGCCGAGCAGCTCCGGCAGGACCTCGACAGGTGGGCGCGGGGCGGTGGCCGAGCCGGGGGCGGCCCCGGCCGGGGCGGGGACACGCGGTAACGGTGCCGTCCCGCAGGCTGCTGGCGGAGGGGACCCATTCCGACGTGACCTTCCGAGTAGGCGACGCGGCGCTGCGGGCGCACCGGGCGGTGCTGCTGGCGCGGGCGCCGCTGATCTTCGCCGGTCTGGCGGGGAGGCGGCCGCCCCCGGAGGAGCTGCGGCTGGACAGCATGGAACCCGCGGAGTTCCGGCACCTGCTGCGGTGAGTGCGCGGCCGCGGCAGCATTGATGGGCTGACCCCGGCACCACCTCTCTTGTGTCCTGCCTCTTCACTTTTCCCAGTGCCAGCACCTGTTTTGAAGCTTTTCCCATTCAAGGCTGTCTCCTCACAGCCTTCCTGCAGAGTTTGCAGAGGACTTTTCTGTAACTTCTTTATTTTCCTCTGCCTTTGTCCTTCTGCTGATAGCACATGGCTGTACTCTCCACCTTTACGTGCTTTTTTATGGTATGTGAAGGACTTGTAATAGAAAAAAACAGCAAAAATTCTTTGAGATTGTCTGTGCCTACTAACACCCTTTTTAGTGAGATTCCCTAATGAAAACAGCAAATAAAACCCTCTCTCAGCTCATATTTTGAAAAGTTACAGGTATAGGAATCTAGGAGAACTTCAGCTAATTGGATGGAAGTGCATGAAGTTCAAAACTCATCTCTCAAGTCCTAGAGAACCATGGGCTAGGCCAAACATAGCACAGCTTTGATGTGAATTGAGATCCCAGAGGGAGGTGTGTGGGCTGGCTACTCCCCAGGGACTACTGCAAGGGCCAGCATGTTTTTGCACTGCCAGCTATTTTCCCATTGCCACATATGCAACATCTCTCATGTCTTGCTCCAAACCTTAGGTGAGTTACATGAGGGGCGTTGGCTGGTGCTGCCACCAGACCTTGCAATCCTCCTTCTTATAAGTTCCTCTAATCCTTTTTTCAAAGAACTGCTTTTCTCTAACAAAGCTGTGGTGGTGCCACCTACTTTCTCTGAAAGAGAGTTGGTGTTAGAGCCGATTGGCACTTACGGGAATGCACCAGGAGCAAAGTGGTAGAAAGAATTCACTGTGGGATTTCACATGAATGCAGGATGTGCCTAGAAAATGTAGGTACTTGCAGGCTCCTGAGATTGTTGTCAAGAGGAATGGGATAGTGTTGCAGTTTTAAAGTTTAATGCCTAAACCACAACATAATAATGAAAGAAAACTTTTTGAACCCAGAGTAATATCTGAAACATAGAGTCTTTGTAGTGGAGCAGATTGATTAACAGGCATTTGTTGGGTTACTGCCACAGCCTGGCAGGAGCATTAGCAAAACAAGTGGTGAGAAACAAAACAGCATGGGTTTTGTCTTGTATCTTTCCTGATTCCATTGTTTCTGTGATGTCATTAATTTCTTTCATATTCATGTAAGTGGTGTTACAGAAGAATTTCATGGAGAAGCATAATAATGCAAACTTTAAAAAAATCAAACTAATTTTGAAATAATTGTTCTGAATAATTAGTTTAATTATTTATATACTGTTATATGAGGAGTTTGTATTCCTAATGGTAAGCACTTAATATGTCACTGATACTTGCTTTCAGTTTTGTCTCGGTTTGCTGTAAGGCAAGGAATGATGTCTGGAGTCCTGCATGTTCTCCAAAAAACATGGTATTGGAAAACACCTTTAAACTTAGCTCAACTAATTATAAACCTTGTGTCTTTTCACAGTGAGTTTAGAATCTTCAAATGAACCTCCCCATATGTTCTAAACTGTGTATGAAGTGTGCTTTGCAAGATAATTGCTTTTTCTTAACTTAGTCTTTGGTGCTGTTTGATACTTCACCTTCTGAGTCCTCTAACCCAGCACATTCTGTGGAGAGTTGTGCTTAGAATGCACTGAAGTTTGACAACAATGAACTCATTTGGACCGAAGAAAGGACGCAGCTTTGGTTGAAAAGAGCCTATCCCTTGGTCAGATGATCAAGTAGTATCAGTGGCGGTTGAATCCCAGTGGTTTCTTATTGTTAAGATGCAAATTAATTAGATCTTCAAGTGCAAAACAGTGCCTTAAATTACAGCTTTAGTTTTATTGGAAGCCAGCTTAGTTCTTGGAGGATGTGAACTGCCATGATGAGTTGTAACAGAGACCTGTAGCTGCAGCTGAGCTCCTGAGAGAAAGTTTTTGTCTTCTACAAAAGTTCTTGTTTCTTGTATATATGGAGATGTAATAGTATTGAAGAGCTCATCAAAGCTATAACAAAATGTCACTCCTTTTCCCGTTTGTATTCAGCTTTACTTTTTTTTTTTCCTGAGTATCTTTCCTTGGGGATTTGGGGACTTTATTTTCTCACGAGCTCCTTCTGGCTGGTGTCTCAGTGCAATTTCCTTTGGGCCGCTGTCTCTCTTAATCAGGAGAGATGTGGGCTACGTGTGCTGAAGGCTGTGCAGCTCCTCTTGCCAAGCGTCTGAGCATTTTTGAGCAGGAGGGAGGACACAGAAAACTTCATGCTGATCTTTCTGCATAGCCTCAGCACAAAGTAGATGAGCAACTAAGCAGTACTTTGTTTCCCTCTGTACACTTACGCTGAGGACACCAGGAAGAAACTTCTGGTCGCCAGAAGTGCAGCATCCCTATTGTAGACACTATGCACCCTATGTTTTTGCCTGGTGAAGTTAATGTAATATTTACTCTGCCCTCCAATAGCCTTCTGTCACTCTTCAGGACACAACTAGAAAAATGTCAACAGTTGCAAGTACATTGATGGCTGGAAATGATTGCCTAAGCAGGGTTATGCGTGTGCCTCAAGAAGAGAAACTTAACATCCCTGAAGGACAGCTGTCTATCACAGATCATTAGATCACTCTGCCTTGCCTACTGAGAGGCAAACTGCTTTTTATTTACCCTTGCAATTGGAAAAAATATTACTTTAGCAATAAAAACCTAGATATTTTCTCTTGAATTTCTATTAGAGGGGTCTGATCCAAGAAAGGACAGAGAAGGACCTAATGACAGTGAGATCCAGTTCAAAAGCAATAAATACAATCAAATAAAAAGGAATACGATTGTCATTGTGATGTTTACTGCCACAGGGGTTAGTTTGCGATACCAGCAGTTGACTCAAAGTAGACCAGCCAAGGCTTCGACCGTGTTAGGCTTGTGGAATTCTGTATCAGTCAGGACAAGGATGCTACATCTCACTTAAGTGCAGGCAGAAACTTTCTAGAAGGTAAAGTCTAGACAGCATGATGGCAACAGCCTCTTTCTATAGAGTCTGTGCGCACCTTTCCTTTGTATAAAAAATCTTCGGCTATAGTAAGTGCTGTGAATACAAGATACACCCTATAGCATTGTTCCTGTTTCGTCTGTCACCTAGCCACACCTCTTGAAAACTCAGCGTTGCTCAGGTTTGTCAGACTCTTTTCTGTGTGCAGGGAAAAAAACCCAAGCTCTAAGATGGGGTACTTGTTAAAATTACACAGCATCATCCTGACATTACAGAGGGTGATGGCTTAGCACTGTTTCCTGCTTGATATTCTCTTGCATGTGAGGTTTTCATAAACAAGTTGCACCAAGTAGAATGTTTGTGAATATTTGTACTTTAAATACAATTCCCAGTTAGAGTTCCATAACACTGGATTACAAAGTAGTGAAAAAGAGAAATATTTCTTTAAATAAATTACCTATTAGTTTCTTTTTCCTGTTTGCTAGATTGTCATAGTCCCTATTGCATAATGACTGTTTTGAAGGAAACAAATCTGAGCTATGCATATGTACACTGAATTCTTTTATGTTTATGCCTGAGCCATCCTACCCTTAATATCTGTGCTTGTATATACCCCCTAGCAGCATATGATTGCAGACTACTTTATTTCAGAAGAATAGCCTGCCTCACGTATTCTTGAAATTTTTTGGGTTTTGCAGACTATTCTGATATGGTCATTCCTTTTTATCCTTTTATCACTCGTGCCTATGGATGTGGTGCAACCTACCATGCAAGGAGTATCTTCTCTGAGTGACTGATTCATGGAACTTGAAAACAAATCAGCTGCAAAACAGGCTTTTTGTGGCACTTGCAGGTGGATTTTTTTGCACAACAACTATTATTTTCCTTGCATTCAGACATAAGGGAATCAGCAGCACATCTGAAAAAATCATCCCTCCCAAAACAACTAAAATTAACAAACAAATAGAGCAGTATGGGAGATGTAATGCAACTGTCAAACTTTGTGAAACAATAAATCCTGAAATGTGGAAATTAAAATCCTCTGTTCTAGTGTAACAGTGAGAAGTGAGAAAGTTGAAAACAATTTATTGTGAACCAACTTAAAAGATTAAGGAATCTGCTCGTCTTGAGTACTTAAGGTATTCTAACTTTTTCCTACATTTGTTCTTACAACCATATTCTCTGGTCTCAGTTTGTCACTACAGCACCAAGTTAGTTTTTTGTGGTTATAAATATGAGCTAAGTTAGTCATTGAGAAGAATTAGACTTTGCTAAGGTGGGAAGTAAGTAACATGCAACATGAAGCTTGTATCTTAGATTTTATGCTATATCCTGTTGGGGGAAGAAAGACTTCACCACTATGACTTGTTTATTTTGATGAAAATGGGCTTTAAATGCATGCCAAACAACAGCAATCTTATCTCCTTTCCACATATATAGAAACAGTAAGTTTGTCTTTCTTCCTGGATTTTTTTTGATCCATGTTTATATCTAATCTCAGTTTCTCAGAGGCAGCTGAGAAGCTGAACTGTCAAGTCCCAGTATATTTGGTAGGGGTGTAATGCTTTGGAAACATAGTTTCTTAATGCAATGGATTTATGCCTGAAGGAAGAAAAAAGTTCGATCTGTGAGAAATGGTTAGAAACCTTTCACTGGGCCCATGACTGTTTAAAGGTCAGATTCTTCTTCTGAAATGCATACCTTTCACAAGAAATTAGAAAATTTAATCAGCACCTGTGTGAGGCAGTAAAGCAGTTGATGTTGCATCTCATGAGAAGAAATTCACTGAAACACTTATCTCAATTAATCAGTTAAGTTAAAACAACCATCTTAACTGCAAAAATCAAGCAGACGGTTCTCTTAGCAAATCTAAAGGGAAATGGAGGAATCTCAAGTGGTTACGGTAGGTTGAAGTTGTGCGTATGAAATGCCTAACTTACACCGTGGAGATGCGCTGCTTTAGGTGTATTGCTGGAATATTTTTGCAAGTCTACCAAGATTAAATGCAGTACACAAGAGTATTTGCTGCAGTTGGGTTTGCTAGACATGGGTTCATTAAAACTCTGGGTACACAGGGTTCAGAGGCTTCCTGTATTGGTTTTCTTTTTATTAATATGAGTAAATAGATGTTGCTTTCATTATGGCATTTAATTGTGGTAACTGATGGCTTTGTTTAAGTAAAACTGTATAATATGGTATTTTACACATGTGCAGAAGATACTTTGCTGTTAATGTGGTTATTACGACATTCTGGTCTCTCCGCTTGAGAGGCTTGGATTTGACAGAGGGACCGTTCAGTGGATAAGGAATTGGCACTCAAAGAGTTGTGGTTGGTTAACGAGATACTCAACATGAGCCAGCAGCGTGCACCCGCAGCCCAGAAAGCCAACGCCATCCCGTGTTGCATCCAAGGCAGTGTGGGCAGCAGGTGGATGGAGGTGTCTCTGCCCCTCTGGTCCACTCTCATGGGACTCCACCTGGAGTGCTCATCCAGCTCTGGGGCCTTCAGCATAAGAAACACCTGTTGGAATGAGTCAAGAGGAGGGCAGCAAAGCTGATCTGAGGGCTGGAGCACCTCTCCCATGAAGACAGGCTGAGAGAATTGGGGCTGTTCAGCCTGGAGAAGAGAAGGCTCTGGGGATCACCTTCTGATGATACCTCTATCTGATTTAAAGAAGAGATTTATAACTTTATAGAATTGTTGTCTTCTACTCTTTAGATAACAAAACTAGGATGGCACATTGAATGATGCCTGCTCAAGAGGTTTGGAACAGTTTTATAAACTATTCCTATTATAATTCTGCAGTAAGGGTCCTCTGTTTTGAAGAGATGATTTTAGATTATCACTAAACCATCTGAGCTCCAAGGTCCAAGCTGTGCATTTTCCCATGGATGCCAGATTTCCCTAGCTTTTATTTATGTGGAAAGGCACCATTTAATGCTCTGGAGAAGACAGTCTAGAAAACTTCACTCTGCTTTAAAAATGAGCCTATAAACTGCAGGGTGCTGCCAAGCAAAGGTTTTTATAACAGGTTTTAGAAAACTGCAGAATCCTGCATTCTGGAAACATCTAATGGGATTTAACTGAGATAAAAGGAAACTTTTAAAAGATGTGCCAAAATCATTATTGCCATCTGTAAAGCAAAATGATGAATGCATCCATGAGGCTTTCAAAGTAGTAAATTTACAGTCTGTATTAAGCAGAAGTCTAATATTAAGATAATCTGGTGGATTTCTGGAAGTAATAAATCCAGGAATGTGAGTGGATTTTAAATGTTACGTTAAAGAGTCAAAGTTTCTTGACTTTTTACAGGAAAAAAGTCTTACTTGAGATAGAATTAACTTTTTCAGATCCAGAAACCAGTTACTTAGTTTTGGTTTTAAATGCCACTTTATTTGTTTTATTTACTGGGTTCCTAGTTGTGGATGCCATTTTTATTGACTGAAGCCTAGTGATAATAAAATTAATTGCATTCCTGAGGCTTCTTATGTAGATTCTCTGTAAATACCCTGAACATTCCCAGGAGATTGTTGCCTCATTGCCTAGCTTGAGATTCCCTGTGGATGTTTTTCAGTTACTGCAGAAAGTAAGTAAGAATATTAAAATAATTAATTTATGCCAAAACATTCTTTCTGTTGCTTCTAATTTTCCTTCTCCATCAAAGTCAATTTGTATGGTCTCTACATGTTAAATATGCAAAAGCTCTGTAGCAACAGAAAGGTGAATCAGCAAAGTTCCAGTGCAAATTTAGCGTAATGTTCAATGACAATTTTTTTTTTCAACAAACCCTTCCTAGGGAACTTCTGTAGTCCTTTACATTCAGTATGTGACCAGTGTACTTCTGTAATTGTGTTATTAGCTTACATCTGGTGAAGATGTAGGGATCAAGTGTGAATTATTGGATTTTTTTTTTCTGGTACTGGCATTGTCTATGTGACTTTAAGTGAGAGTTCTTGGAAGGTGTAATGTGGACAAAAAACTTGAAAATTTCAGAACACTTCTGTGAAATTTTGAAATCTCTAGCTTAACTGGGTTTCTACTCTGAATTTCTATTCTTGAGTCCTACTGCCTTAGAGCTGTAAAACACAGATGTTACTTACTGTGAAGCACAGCGAATGGGGAGAAATGTGTGGAAGTAGCGGTCGTGAATTTTCTAAAGAATTGCAAAGTCTCCCTGCTCCATCAGGCAACTTGTGCTCCTATTCTTGGTAATATGGCATGTTATTACTTGTCTTTCCCTCATACTATTATTATGCTAGGTTTAAATATGAAAAGCAATAGATGGTCAGCTCAAAGCTTAAGATTTCTGAAAGCACTGATCTTACTCTTTCCATGTGAAATCTTATTGTTCCTGTTACATCCTTTCCTGGCCCTTGCTTTCAAAATCTAATAAAAAATTAAAATTCTCATTCCCTACATTCTTGTTTCTTCTTATTCTTTCCTGGTGAGGACCTGGATTACATAGAAAAAAAATTCTATCTCAATCCTTTAAATACAGGACTTAAGAGGGAAGATGATTTCTTTGTATGTGTTCTCTGCCCCTTCAGAGTACAGTGTTTGAATAGCACACTCAAATTACCGTTCTCTGAGCATTAATAAAAAAGCGTCTTTGCCATGGAATGAGTGACTAAAGCAGATCTCTGAGTACATCTGCTACATCCAAAGTAACTGTAGCTCTTCTGTTAAACTTTGTTAACTTCATCTGTATGGTATGAAACCAAGGATAAAGCATGTTATCTGTGCTGGAGTGCAGTATCTTTCTATAAATATGAGCTCTTTGCAGTCACAGACTGCAGGCTTTGTTAGCCTTTCCAGATCTTGAGCCAAAAATAAGCTGTTGAAACAGATGGGAAAGTGGGAAGCTGGAATTACTGTATGGGCAAAGTGAAAGTTCTTGGGTAATCTCAACTGCAAATTTTTGTGCTTTAAGTACTTCCTTTGAAATTAAAATTTATTTCTCCAATTCATTTATATCTCTATACAGTTTTTATGATTTTTTTATTGTAACCTTGATGTTACAAGGTTTTTATATTTTATGGTGCTTGTTTATGCTTTTTCAAGCATTTGCAGAAATAAGGTTTCCAGAGATACATTTTTTAAAAGGTTGGGTTTTTTAAGCACTGAAGAGTCCAGTTCTTTGTTTTCTGGTCATGAATTTTATTAGATGAAAAAAATGTCATTTTTTATTTGTTTTTTTAAGTTAAAAAATTACAGGAGTAAAAATTTGTCATCTTCTAGGCTTATATATTCATCTGATAAAAATCTTAAAGTTGAGGAGCTGATTATAATGGAAGAAATATTGGAACCCACATTAATACAAGAAAGCAACATTACTTCTCTCCAAAACACTCAAAATAATGTAAATTGTCTTGGACAAAGCGAAAGAACACCTGTTGATCAGAATATTCCGAGTGGAGCTGTGCAGAAAGAAGTTGTTTGTTTGTCTTATATTGAGGAAGAAATTCCAGAAGCAGTCACTGATGCAGAGAGCAGCAAAGCTGCTGCAGGTAGGTTTGGAATTACACTTTTTTGTCTTTTTGTCTTTTAAATAATTGCTCAACTACTTCTACGGGTGCAAAAATGCAGGCAAAATTAAAATTATTGTTACAGCTCAGCTTACATGGATATGCTTTTCTATGGCCCACCTCATTCTCTCACAGTTTGGAGAAATGAACTGCCGCAGAAGTTAGGCAGGAGCAGTTCCCAGCCAATGTGTGGTGTAATAAATCTGACAGGAATTGCCAGGCATCAGGCATGGTCATCACCATGTCCCATCTTTTCCCTGGGATACAGTGAGCTCCGCTCCTCACCATGTGGGCCTTCCACACAGCAGAGTATCTCCATTGCTTTTCTTTCCCAGCAAATTGCACTGGTTCCACTGTTGTTTTATGAGGGTGCTGGAGCCTTTCAGAATCGTCCATGCTACAGGTCTGAAATAACACAAGGAAATGTTTAACTGCGTCCTCCCCAGCAGTGTTGGCTGCTACAGCTGTGCCAGTGACACGGGCTCAAGCAGCAGACCTGTCAGGTGGAAGCCTGTAGCGCTGCATGAGCCTGAACTTCCTCAGGGGCTACTTCTCTTTAGTGCAGAGGTTTCAGACCTCTGCAGGAAGAAATGAACTGGGTGCATCATCTTATGAAAGAGTAACTGTAGTACTTCTGCAGATATTAAATACGGAGCATTGGTCAAGTTTCTGATAAGTCAAAATAAGAAATAAAAAGCAAGGTTTGGAAAACCTTTCAAGGAAAATCATAGCTTGAATACACAATATTGAAAAATTTAATTATGTAAGATTCTTTTCAAATATTTTGTCTGTGCACTGTCATTAGTCTAATGTATACCTGACAAAGTGAAAACAGCTATTTCTCCCCATATGCAGGTAATTCCAAAGTAGAAACTGCATCTTTATTAGGAGAAGACTTATTGATGCTCTACAAGAAGTGCTGCTGTCCAGATATTAATATTTGCATAGAAGGCAAAGATTTTCCAGCTCACAGGTACATAAGTATTTAAAGTAAAAAGGTTTTCAATCAATACCATCTAGCAGAAAATGCTGCTGTTACTGTATATCTATAGGAAGTTATTGCTGGTGCTGTTACCTAGCTGTGAACCCTTACAGCTTTTAGGTCTTACATGTGGAGTGGCCGTACTCTGATACTAATGAATATAATTTATCATCAACAGCAACTATTTTGAAAATAACTGCATTTTTAACACTTCTAAGATTGCTACTCTGTAAACTCATATATTGAATATATACTCATAGAAATACCTGTAGATTTTTTTGCTAACCTTATATATATATGAAATACAAAATAATAAAAACTAATTTGTGGTCTGTAAAGAAAATGAAAAGTCTAATAAACTAATCAGTTATTAATGCTGAATAAAATTTCCATACAGGCAGAAAACTTCTGGATTAGTAATTTATTTTTTTTTGCTGTTCAGAATCTGTGCATACAAAGTCTGATTTTACTTTCATTACTTCAGTTATGTAAATGTAAAGATTGTCAGGAGCCTTTACTAGATCTAAAGTCCAAGACCATTTGAGAACTTTGACTTATCGTACCCTTGTGGCTTGGGAAAGCAAATTGAAGTGTCAGTACCATTCCTTGCACCTTTGATATAAGTCTGTTTGCATTTGAGATCGCAAGCTAGACAGCTTGTATTTTGTTTCCTTGCAGTATATAAAATAACTGAGAGGGACAATAAAAACCCTCCACTATTAGTACTTTCTCAACACAAAACTGGGGGCAGGAGGGGAGGCAGGGCAGTTTATTACTGACATTACAATATCTTTGTAGAAGATATGTCATAACTGTGTGTGTGGGTATTTTATTTTTTAAAATAATAGAATTTGGATATATACTACATTTTCAGAATGTAGTATACTAAAGAATGCTTGTTTCATCTGGTGTACACTATAAATGTGTTCTCAGATACCTAAATCTGAGAAACAAATGCCTTAATGCAAAAAAAAATAATTCAACAAAGAGTTTCTGTCAGCAGAGCTTCTTTAATTTAGGCCACTTACTGCCTGGAGCAATGTATCTAGTTTAACTAGCATCAAAAAATACAGCAGTAAATCATAGAAAACAAGGATGGTCTGAAACAAGCACGGGACTTGGGCTCATTTTAGCACTGCATCATGTGAACAGTAGGAGCTAATAAGGGAAATCTAACTTTCAGTCTCATTGTGGGGAAAGCACCAGAGTGATTTCCTTACTGTAAGGGTGGGTTTTCTTAAGTTCTCAAACAGGAGACGGGTTAGGCCCCCACAGTCTCCCACCACTTGTGTCAGTATTCCTTACTTTCTCATGAAGTCCTGTGAACTCCAGTAGACTTTACAGTGTTGCTGGTTTATGTCTTCCTAGTATTGTATTCTTACTCTGCATGAAGCAAGTCAGATTTGTTTGGTAATAAAACTGGCACTAACCGTCACTGTAGGAAAGCAGAGATAAAACTGTTTCAAAATAATTTGGTATCTCCATATATTTTGTAAATATATGCTGATAAAATTTAAACTTGGGTAATGCATGCTTGTCCATATTCTGCTGAGTACCTGTCTTATTTTAAATGAGTCTTTGAAATATCCACTTTCACTATGCCCTTGAAGTTGATTTAGTACATTACTAAAACTTATTTGGAAGGGAATAAAAAATTGGAGATAAGTGTATTCCATATCTCCACGATACTGTGTTACTGTATTTTATAAAAACAAGATTGTGTGTGTACCCAGAATTTCATATACGTCAAGGTAGGATGAAATACCCATTTACATGTGGATGTATTTCACTGAGATATGAAACATTCTGTAAAAGCTTTGTTGTTATCATCATTGCTGGGTGACTCAGGAGGAATGTGCGAGAAGTTTCTAATTTAAAGTACTGAGACTTCTGAAGCAGGAGGAGGAGGGAAGAGAGATGAGAGAGTTCAGAATATATGATGACTAGAAAAGAGACCATAAATAGCATTCTTCATGCTTCTTCCTACGCAAAATGAGAGTGCTCAGAACATTTTAAGGGACAACAAATGCATGTAACAGAAAGGATCCTCATGCCTAGTATAACATTTTGCTTTTTCTGCCACAGGAAATACATGACATAAACTAATTTTATACATACTAGGAAGCTTAGCAAGTGTCATGAAAAAATTCTATGTATGAGAATATTATCTGTGGCTGCAGTCACCCAGATGAGGTCCATAAAGGCTAACAATATAACTGCCGTGGATCTGGGCAACTGCAATCATAAAGCAGTTTTCATTCACTATCTTGTCTTCCTTTCTGCCCTTGCACTTCCACTTTAAGAAGCTCCTGTTGCAAAGATCTTACCTGATATTTTGAAGACTGATACTGGTAGAGATATTGAGCTGCACAGGCTGCTGCTCTGCGGCTTCTTTATTCTCCTTCATGGAAGTAGTAGTAAATTTAATTAGCCCTGTTATGGCCAGTTATGCCATTTAAATATAGAAGGGTGGTAAGTGTAAACAGAAGTAACTGATAGCTCTTAAACAGTGTTGTAAAAACATATCATATTGTCCCAGCATATGTTAATATCAAGTTTTGTTAGACTTTTGGTGGGTAGCAAGTTCTGAATACGAGACATTACATACTTTTCATTTTGATAAATACACATTTTGTAATATAAAAAAAATTTAAGATGTTCAGGATATAATTATTTACAATGGGGCTGTATAAACAAGGTTATTTACTCTTATTTGTTAAGTAAAAATAGAAATAAAGGAGAAATAAATGTGAAATTTTATATAAAAGGAAGATGCTTGTGGTAATAGATTTCGTCTGTGGGAATCTCAAAGTCATACTAAAAACAATCGTTAACTGAAAAATTTATAGAGTACTGTTTGGTTTTTTCTCTAGCATATTTTGAAATTTCAAACATACTGGAAGAAAACGCATGCAGTACACAGCTGACACCTTAATGCATAAAGGGCAAAGATTTAAGTCAATGTTATCAAACAGTCTCATCATGAATATTTGTATGTAGTGGAATAATGTTTACTTTTTCTCTCTCAGGGCCATTTTATGTGCCAGATCTCGTTACTTTGCTGCTATGCTGAGTGGAAGTTGGGCTGAGAGCTCCCAAGAGCACATCACTCTTCAAGGGTAAGTGTTGTCTCTGCGCGTCGTGCGGGAGCAAAGGTAGGCAATTTACGATCACTGCAAATGTGTAACAACTGTGCTGTGTACGCAGCACTGAGATTAATATGCCTTGACACTTTTCTCCAGCCTGATACATTTCCTGAGTACTGTTTTGACTTCAGGATGAAACTCTGTGTGTAGTGTGTTTGTTAATATCGACAGAGGATTCAGAAAAGTCTTTTTCATCAGCAGAAGGGCACTAATCCTTTTGTGCACAGTATGTTTTAGTATTCACAATTCATTTGAGAATTCTTTTCTTTCACTTCATGTTGTACATATGAAAAGTACTGTGAGTTTCTGAACAATGTAATTTTCATACTTATTTGTACAATAAGTATATTTACAATATAAAGACAAATAACATTTCCTAAGTAGTGTTTAATTACGATATTCCAGCAGCATATACTAAAGCAATTTTACCTAGCATGCTTGTTCGGCATGGCTTTCTGTGTGAGAATAATGGAGCAGTCACTGGAGGATGAATACCTAAAGCTTCATAGATAAGCTGGGGACTGCCAGGTTGGTTCTTTTTAGTACCAGAAAACTCTATTGAAATACATTCAATTTCATTTAAAAGCAAAGGAGTACTGATCCATGTACGTGTTAGCTTTTTTTTTCAGGCATGATGTTGGCTGACTCAGTTTTCTTCAAAAAGAACTGTATACCTTACAGTGCTGCAAAATGTAACTGCTTTGTGTTAATATAAACTGCTTGGCCAAGAAATACTTTCTTAAATGTTCATTTTAGTCTTCTGTCAGTGCAATAATACTGCTGCAAAATCAGAACGGTTATCTGCTGATTTCGTTATAACTTCCAAATCTTTACAAAACAATATACTTGCAATTTAATTTATTCCTTAGTTTTTATGGTATGTTTTAGAGGCTGATAGTCATCAATAACTCTGGTGTTTACACTTCTCTCTCTGTAATTGATTTCTGTGTGGTTAAGAAATTTTCACCCTTATTTTTCAGTAGAGACATTCTGAGAAGTACTAAAGACTATTCTCATGCCAGTGTCTCATAATTTCTGTTATTATGAATCGTATCCATAAGTTTACCTTTTCCAGTTCACTTTTCTGCTTAGTGCTGATTTCTGTACTGTCTTTTACAACACCTATAAATGAAGTACATATGGCTTACTCTGAAATAATGAAAATTCTGCTTAAGGTACCAGCTGTCGAGACTGTGGGGAAACTCCTTCTTGCTGACTTTATGGCTGTTGTGTGTACTGATACACAGGGAGACAGCTGTGCTGATTTTGCTTCTTTGCATGTTGCAATGCTGGGTTTTTTTCCTTTTGTTTTTAGTCATCAATGTCAGTTGCTTAAACATGTCTAATGTTTTAAAGGGTCTTAGCTCTGCCTGCATGGCTCCATTCCATTTACACTAATGCACACGGCACCTGTGGGTCCGGAAGCTTGCACACAGAAATGTACGTGCACAGGTACAGGAAAGTGTTGTTCGATCATGGCCGGCATTTAGGCATTCCGTGCCTTTCTGCATTATGATGCTGGCACTGTGAAAGGATGCAAACACTACTGTGCAGGACTTCCAGCTTTCTTAATCTGAATGAAGACTTTCTAAATATTCTGAGTAACATTTCTACTTAGCATTGTAATAAAACTACTAAATATATTTTTAGTGTTGAAAAAGATAAATATATCATAAAATAAAGACTAGCAGCAATTATAATAAAACAATTTTAAAATATAGTTACCTAATAGTTGACTTATTGCTAGTAAAGAGCTTGGCAATGATGAAAAAATGCTTCCTCCCTATCATCGGTGTAAATAATATAGTTATTAGTATTAGTCTGCTTATTACTAATTTTTAAAGATTTAAAGTATTAGAAAGTTTCAGCAAGACTATTGGCTAAATTCACCCTGAATGTAGCCCATTTAGATACTTCTGCATTGCAAAATCTTACTGCTTTAATTTTATCACATCATTTGCCTTCCATTCACAGAGCAGCTGGATGATGTACCAGCCAACTTCCCTTGGCTAAGAAATGTGATGCATTTTATTATGGGCATGTCTTTATTTGTATTTTTTCATTCTTTTTTTTTGCAGCATAAGCCATGCAGAAATGAGTGTCATCTTGCATTTTATATATGGAGCTATTTTGGACTTCCCAGACAAAGTTGATGTTGGGTATATGTCAAATTTTATCATTTTTTAATTGTAGTTTGTGCTTTTTTGCTTGTTCTGTATTTTCTCAGTTAAAAGGCAAAAGGAAAATTCCAAAAATAAAGCTGTTGAAGAAATCTTTTTTATTTGACAGCTACTGGAAAAGATGTGACAACTGTTTTTGGAATACTTTGTCAGGAGAGTGAAAAACAGGATGATGTTTTATACCAAAATAATTCCCAATTTGCCTATACCTTCCTTTTAGCTTTCAGAATAATATACACGATGTGTGGTAGTAGGTAACAGTTGATATTTTTAATTTAGTTTTGAATAGTCACTCAAGCTGATAAGAAAGCTAAGTAGTCTTAGATCCATGAAGGATATGTAGGAACCAATGTAAATGTTGGCATTTTCTTCTGGGATAGTTTTTAATCACAGTTTTATACATAATCCTGTATTAGTGAAGTAAATTCTGAAAGTTGTGAATTATTCTCCAAAACCACTTATATATTAGGTGATGAACTCTGCCACTAAACATTAAAACGCTACAATTTCCTAAAAATATGGAATTGCTTATAATATGTCCCAATATCCATGTTTAGCTAATGAACTGATATAGAAAATAAAATAACGGTGTTGATTATTATATAAAGTAATTAAGTTTGCTCACTCTGCATTTTAAGAACTATGTCACCAATAACATTTTATGCAAACTTTAGGAAAAAACCTACAAAATTCCGAAACTCTGCTGGCACATATATTTTTTCACTTGCTATCCTTAAAATAGAGAAACTGAGAGTCTTCTCAACAGTTTCTCAGCTAGGGGCTGAGACTTGCTTTTATATAGGCTGAACGATGGCTGGGAGATTATTAGGTCAATAGATGTTTCTGTTTGAGAATTGTTCTTTGGCAAGTGTCACACTTGGTTATCAATCTCTTTCTGCAGTGAGTTCTGACTGAACAAAGAGGTGAAGTTAGCTTGTAAATTGTCTTGTAAGCAAAATGCATGTATCACAAGGATTTTTTGATTCCCGTTGCTACTGCTTTCTCTTTAGTCGCATGTTGGGCATTGCAGATATGTATGGGCTGGATGGGCTAAAAGAAGTAGCCATCTACATTTTGAAAAGGGATTACTGCAATTTTTTCCAAAAGGTACGTCACTTGTCACGCTATTTTGTGAGCTATAGGGCCTGAGAATTTCGAATGTATTACTTGACACTTAGTCATAGTGACAAGATATGTAAGAACTGTGCAGCCAAGGTGTTGGCTGAAGTCAACAGTCCCTGTTCTTAGGTGTGCATCTGGGGTTGACGGTGGCAGTGAGGCCTGTGATATCATCCACCTATTTGTGGACACTTGGAAACCCCAGCTGGTTAAAAGCAGCATGCCACGTGATTCATTCAATGTATTAAATTACACTGAGTATAGTTTAATATGTGCCATTGTGAGTCTAGCTGTGCTTGGTGGGCATGTGGAAATGCTATATATTGGCATACCTTGTTTCATGGGCATGTATTTAGAAAAAAATGTCTGTTCAATTAAAATTGGTTTAAAAACAAGCACCTGCTTAGGGTTGAGCATTTTCATGCATTAGGCTCATGAGTCTGAATCCTACTTTACTGACACGTGGAAATAGATGACTGCATAAAGGCAAACAAACTTAAATACAGTGGTACCTGACATTATTTCTGTTTGAAATGAAGATTTTGTACTTCTGTGTGGTTTCTGTAAATCAAAATGTACAATAACTGTGATAATTTTCCAACAACTCTAGCCTGTTCCTGGCAAACAGCAACCTGTACTAGAATGTATGGCTATTGCTCATTCACTGGGAGTGGAAAACCTATATGCTGCTTGCATGAAGTAAGTAAAATTAAATAAAATATTGCTTGTTTTTAATTTATCTGCTTTCTGTTGAAATTATTTTATTTTACAAGATAGAGTTTATTTTGGCATATAAAATGTTCACATTTTAAACATGTTTTTTCTTCACAATACTTTAGAGGTATCACTTATGCTAACAAGTGAAAACAGAACATTTTTCATCTTCCTTGCCTAAGAATGGCTCTCTTTTCAACAGATGGGTAGGAAAACATCTTGCAAGATGTTTGTCAGAGAGAAGCTTTGCCAATTTACCTCCTGAACTTCAGAACAACTGTCTTGTTACGTTGATTAACTCTTTGGTAAGTAGTGTGCTTTGTATAAAAATAGAGCAATGTAAATTTTTTCCTTATTGAGCTGTACAATGTAATTTAAGAGATAATAAATGTAGTATCTTAAATCTGTAGTACATTTATAATATGTAAAAGTTACAATTAAAATAACAATTTTAAAAACTATTTTGATGTGAAATACTATTTTTATGCTTCATGGCACACAGTCTAGTGATCATCACATCCAAGTCCAGCATAATAATAAAAAATATGTTTATGAAACACAACTGTGACGTCATAATGGAACATTATGGAAGTGTTCAAGGCGAGATTGGATGGGGCTCTGAGAAACCTGGTCTAGTGAAAAGTGTCCCTGCCTACAGCAGGGAGGCTGGGATTATATGACCTGGAAGGTCCCTACCAACCCAGACCATCCTGTGATTCTCTGCATATTTGGATAGTAAGGAGCAGGAAATCACTGTATCAATTTCTATGTTATGTAGTGGCATACATCACTTGTGATTGCCTTTTCCTCCTTATCTATATTCAAACTTGGAAAAAATCGACTTTTTTTTTTTCGGACCTCGGGTGGTTAGTCACTGGCTAGCAGTGATCACAAGCTATTTGTTTACAGGCAGGCTGACTTTACAAAAAGAAAGTAACAGTATAGTATCCATATCTTTCACTTCTCAGATAACAGTTCCACGTTGGTCCCCCCAAAGCTCAGCTTTCATTTTTTGTGGCACTTACTTACATTGTTCCACTTTAGACCTGCCTAAATTTAAGTATTTTCTAATTGTATTTCTGTATAAAACTATGCTCAGAGCTGGCTTAAGGTAAGTGATTTAAGCTAGACCTGTTAACAGGTCAAGTCCTCAGCCTGTAAACACACTGAATTGTAACAGATACATGAGAAGTATGTAGAAATAAATGTAAATCTGTACAGCTGCTGCCAAACATGACTGTCTATATATGTAGCTGTAATGTGGATTGTTACAGACAAAATTTAATCTAACTTGCTCAGGTAACATTCACAGCATGATTTTGGTTCTAGCATACTACAGACAGCAAAATATGTGGCATCTCATCTGTCTCATGTTGAAGTCCTTGTCCCCATGTCTGTGCTACTGTGTTACCCAAACTAAATAGCTCCAGTATGGCCATGCACAGTGTCAAACATACCCCTGGTTCAAGAGCTGCACTCTTGAATGGTTCTGGCCAAGACCTACCCCTTGCTGAAAGGACTGTGAAGCCTTCCTGGGACTTTTTTTCAGGACTTGCTATGATGAACGACTTAAAGCGCTGAGGCCGGCAGGTCAGCTGTGAGTGGCAGCTGCTACTGCATATTCAGGTGAAAGCCTGAAAAATTACAGATTTCAGAGCTCTGTGACTTTAGGTTGGATATTACATAAAGGATCTTCACCCAGAGGATGGCTGGGCACTGGAACAGGCTCCCAGGGCAGTGGTCACAGCACCAGCCTGAGAGAGTTCAAGAAGCACTTGGACAATGCTCTCAGGCACGTGGTGTGATTCTTGGGGATGGTGCTGTGCAGGGCCATCCAGGAGTTGGACTCAGTGATCCTTGAGGGTATCTTCCAGCTCAGCTGTGATTCTGTGGTCAAGAGAAGGCTGAAAATATCCACAGTTATAAAACCTGAACAGTTCTACCACAATGCATGAATCTAACAGAATAAAGATGGCAGCTGTAATAGCTCAAGCGTGTGCCTAGGATCTCGATGCTAGGTGTTCTGCCACTATATTAGATCACTACACTGGGCTGTTCCTAGAATATACACATAGCAATGTGTATCATACATTGTAAAAAATTTGAGAAGTCTTAAGTAACGTTTTCAGTTCATTCTGATCTACAGCTGTTCATAGTTAAACCACCACCTATCTCCACTTTCAAACTACCTCAGGTGTGTACTGTAGCCATGAGTGCAGATAGGCACAGTTCTAGGTTATTCCCTAGGCCCTTTTGCAACATTATTGGGACAGTTTAAAGGTCAATGTTCAGGCCTTCCTTCCCGTCTGCTTATTCTGGTATGTAAAAATGCTGTGGTTACAGTTTGTGTTGAAATACAGGTGCTACGTTTAAGCTGCTGGCATTTGCAAAACTGTGGTACTTGGTACTGCCCCAGCTCCTCTGGAAGATTTTTGCAGTTTGGACTGAAGTGTGATTTAGTTCCCATATTAAAGATTTAAAATTTTTGTGGTGTGTCTTTGCAATATTCACTGGTATTTTATGGACTGAGGTCTTGAAAGCATCTACAGTTGCAAAATGAAACAATAAAGCATAAGCTTCTTCTGCCCGGAGAATGGTTCTGGTGAGCATTCATTTAAGCATTTAAGACACCCATTCAAAAAACTTGTGGAATTCCCTGGGGAGTTTTTCACAATCTGCAGAAATGCTTTAAGGCTGCTTGAGGGATGAAGAAGAAAAAGCCTGACATTAATTTTGCAGGGGCTACTGTATGATTTACAATCCTTCTTCTCTGCTGCTAGAGTTCTCTGCTGTAAAACTTCAGCAGTTACGGTCAGTTAAACAGTATAGCTCTGCTGATCCTTTCATTTACCCGTGCTGGAAATGTAAAACCTAGTTAACGTGACAGCCCTTTAGAGAAAAAAAAGAAGTGCAAAGAAAAGGAGATTGCTGATGGGAAAATCCCTGGAAAACCACAACGATGAACACAAACATTAAATAGGAGTGCTATTTAAAGCATTGTCCAGGTGCTTTATATGTACCTATCCCTGATGTCTCAACTTCATTCAAGAAAATTACTGGGTTTTTAGATATGTAAAGTGGACTCCACTTTAGAATGATTAGGAAAAAAGTACAATAAGAAAAGTAACATTCAGTTAGAACCACTTCTACAAAGTGCTGATTTAATTAGAAGTAAATGAAGGCATTTTATATTTCACTGGATGTGTCTAATGGGAGTAAATGCTTCTTGCCTTGTGAGCAGGGGTTGAATTTGAGACAATTCAAAAAGCTTGTAATTGAGTCCAGTGGGAGCAAAATCAAACCATAAGCATATATGTAATTCTTAATTTATGTGATCTGCAGAGAAGCAAACTGAGTTTGCCCAGAGATGAGTAAAATAATTTTAAAAATACTTTTTAACAATGAATGGTCAGACTTTATATTTTAACTATATATGCACAAAGAAGGTACTCACTGCTTTCTAAGTTGCATAGGACAAATGTGATTGTGATCTGAATTTGCAGTAGAGGGTTTTGTGACAAATATTTATCTGAACTGTTGCTTTTTCCAGCGTTACTGCATAATTTATCAGTGTCCTGCCAGGTCATGTTGAATAGAGCTTACAGGCCATTCTAATGTGGGTAACCATAAATTCACAGTTCTTTTCAAGTGATGTGTTAGCCAGTAGAAGTTGCCCTCAGGTACTGTGCTGATGAAATGCATGAAAGAACCAAAGACACAGACCAGGGCAATAAATATTAGCAAGTCTGTTTGCATGTTTGAAACGTAACTAGAAACATATCAGTTACTTTTCTTTGAGAAACTTCAGACAATAGAGAGTATAAGTTTGGTTAAAACTCCATCTGGGAAGACAGATATTTGTTGTTGACTCCTTTAAATCGAAAGGATTCATAATTACAAAAAAGTTTTCTCTGTATCCTGAATGCTAGGCCATCCACACTCACCTAAAACCTCAACTTAGCTGTTTTATTCAAGAATTTATTACATCT
>VYZT01054412.1:0-22081 GCA_013400735.1 Pomatostomus ruficeps
CTTCCCCAGCAGAAGGACAAATACGGTCTCTCTCCCAGCGCTATTTCCACCCCGTCTCTCCGCCAAAGGCGTCCGGGCGCGGGGGGGCGCCGGTGCCGGAGGTGTCCATCCGCCCGTCCTACCTGGCCGGGCCCCGCCCGCCGCTGCTCCGTCTCGCCGCGGCCCTGGCCCTGCACCGCGCCGCCACCGCACCCCTCGGCTCGGCGGGGTCTCGGACTCGGCCGGATCAACTGCGGTTCCGTATTTTAGGGCCTACAAAAGAGCATCATCCTCCCCTATCCTTCTATCTTCCCCCGCCCCGGGGTCCCCTTGTAATCACAGCAAAATGCCCGGTGTAGAAAGAAAGCCATAATTGACTGTACAGCCCTCTAGGAGAAGGCGTTCGGCAGCCTCGAAGTAAAGCTGGTATTGGCTTTGCCCGTGTCGGGGCTCAGGCGTGAGGAGGTGCCGGAGCGAGGTGCCGTTTCTCGCCCGCGGCCGGACCCGCGCTTGGCGGGTGTCGGGGTGATGGGGCTGGCGCTAGCGCCAAGGGGGCTGCTCGGGAAGCGGACCCTGCTCGCTACTTGGTGTCCTGGCACGAGTACGGCTCGCAGGATCTGCCTCTTTATGTATGTTCAGCTTGTTCTGAACACTTTTTATATCGGGCGGGGTGGTCTCCATATTTTCTTTCTTTCATTCTTCCTTTCTTTAGCGGAGGGAGGGGGGAGTGATGGCAAGGGGCTTGTTGGATGATTATAACCGCTACCACTTAAAAATAAGTTTCTTGGGGAAGGGCTGATATCGTACCCTTGATATCAGTGGGTGTGTCCATGTATTATTTTAATATGATATGCCTTTTATATAGAGCTTGTTTTCCTCCTCCCCCTCTCCTCGGCCTCCCCCTTCCCCCCGCTTTGTTTCTGGAATTTGTTTCGCTTTTAAAGCACCAGCACAAACAAACAAACACACAAAAATGACTGGCAACAAGTTAAATTCCACTTGCGTCCCTCCCACCGAGCACGGACCGTGCCTCACTAAAGCCTGGGGCTTGTAGTTTTGCCTCGATAATAATTTGACCAAGAAAATGAAGTGGCTGCAGACAGACTCTCCCGGCACTGACAATGCGGAGAGGAAAAACGTAGAAAGATTTCTCCCGGGATGCATCCGCTTGGTGTGTTTTCTCCTCTCCATCTTTTAGATGGGGCACTGGCATAGACGCTCACACACACAGAGGTTATGTTTCCTAGGAGTTTTTAGAAAACAGTGTTTATTATAAACGAACTATAAACGCCACCAAGTAATGAAATCTTCCCGTAGTTCCAGAAACGCCAACAAATGAGTAATTTCCATTTGTCTTCTAGCAGAACATTATAGAGGATGACATTACATTTTATTTTCCCATTCATTTCAAAACACCAATGAAAGGGCAAAGAAAAGGCTCTCAAGTCGTTGTATACATTGGAATAAATTAAAAGATACTAGTAGTTCTTTTTTATTATTATTTTTTTCTGCCTTCCAAGGCGACTTCAAGCTAATGTCTGTGGCTATACTAAAGAGGGAATCCACAAAAGCAGCAAGCGTGGTTCTCACTGAAGGTCGGGATCGTGTCCGACTAAAATCTTCACTGAAAGCTTCTCACATTGAGTCACCCGCGCATTCCCGCGCCTTCCCTTAGTTTCACCTTACACAATAACGGAGAAAACATTCATGTTTGACTGTACCTAAGAAATACCTTTATATGCAATCGCACGGTTTGCAAACGATAGTTTATCCGTTTTGGTGGGCACGTGTTTTGTCATATGAAATTAACTTGTGAAAGCCTTTGTATCATTTTTTGATTTGTGTTTGTCGACAACGCAGATCATACCTCTCCACGTTGATGGTTGATACAATTGCTAAATTAAAGGCATGCTTTCGGCTTTGGAAAACAACAGCCCTCTGAGAGCTGATTCTCAGAGAAACAACCCAGGGAGCAGTAGAATAACTCATCGCAGTATTTTCTATGTGTTTACGGTGTCTCCATATACTTCTGTATCATTCTGCGTCTCTATTGTCAGTTCCTAAGGGTAGCCAAGTCACTCCTGGGCTTCTCACCTAAAATCGCCCACCTAAAAGAACATACGAACAGTATATAATGGCTCTGAATTCTTGGAGGAATGTAATTGGCGTGTATTTTCCCCGTGTCTTTATTCTCCCGTGGTAAATACTACCAACTGAACTGTTTATCTTGATGTGTTTCTATGTTTGAGCCCCAAGAAGCTCATCAAATCATTGCAATAAAGTAATTAATCCTTCCTATGCACACTGGAGATTTTTTTCCTCTCTGCTTGCTCTGCTTCTCACTTCCAAGAAGGACAGGGTGCTGAGCCAACGATCCGGTTTAGGCACTTCTCCGGACTTTCAGATTTTCAATCTAAAGCTTTCAGTACGTTGGGACTGAAATAATGATTTTCCACATTTCAAAAGGGACGAGGCTCTATTTATAAATGTTACAGAAGGTTTCGTTACTTCAGGATCAACAAAACAGGAATAGAACTGCAATTTTCAAGAAAATAGGATTTCGAAATATAGAAATAAAAAAGTAGTGAAGATGATGTATAATTCAATCAAATTACAGAAAATTGCTTTAAAATTCAGAACAGTAGCGATCCATTATGTCTATGTTTTATTAGTGACAAGTACAATTACTCTAAAATAAAGAACAGTGGTGAATATATAATTGGCTGTAATCATGTTAGTGTTTGAATAAAAATGACGGGGACATTTAACACTTTGACAACAAAATGTTCAGAAACAACTTATTTATTCAAACAGTTTTTATTTGCATCCACGTGAAGGAGAAACACACTTTTGCTTACGATAAATCCAGGGGTTTTCACTTTCAATAAAAATATAACTAAAAATATATTAATTATTTCATTATCCAAAGCTTAATAAAGTCTCCTGAGTATGACTGTACTATTATTGATTACTCAGTATCCAAAGGACGCCATCTACAGGAAAAGGTCTTTAGGCTTAACATTCTCATCAATGTTGATTTAAAAAAAAAAATAAATCTGAGTTAATATTCCTCTAGAAATCCGGCTCCGATTTTACGCACAACACCGATCACAATATTTGCTTTGTAATTGTTTCTTATGATTCAATTCTTTATAATTTGACACGATCTAGGAGTCTGTTATAGGAGGCCTTTTCTCTGAGATACGGCGTTTAAAATAATTCATTGAACTCTTCGAAGCATCAGTTTTTCTCCCTTTAAAGCGATTTTTTTTGTTGTTGTTCCCTCTCAGGATTGACTTGGTCGTCCCTGAAAATACAGAACAGCCCATGAGATCTCTCCTTTCCACCAACCGTGTGGGAGATCCTTGCAAAACAGCCCTGAAAACAAAACAACTTAATTGAAGGCAGGTGGTGCAACAACTGTGTCATGGAATACCTAACATTTCTTTATCTGTAACTAACTAATTTCATTTTAGATAGTTCAATAAATATCATCCATGTCAAGCATACTCTCATCCTTTCTTACAATACATCCTTTGCCCCATATCTTGGTACTTAAAAGTGCCACTTAGTCGTAGCCCAGCAAGGGCTCGGAAACCTATCGAAGTAGGAAGAGTGACCTTTACTATTTTGACCATACAAACACAGATCCATGGGAATGGCATATATCCTCCGTGACGCGACTACAACAGCCCAGTGCAAACTACAAACTACAGAAAATACGAAGAGAACTAGAAGAAACTTTCAGGACTCCTCTGCCAGGAGGCTTTTTAAAAAATTATTATTTTCGGGTATAATGCCGAACGAATTTTCCTTTTTTTCTTTTCTTATTTTCCTTTCTTATTTACTCCCCCCCTCAACAAATCTCCAAATTTCTGCTCCTGGTGTGTGTGTGTGCTTGCTCACAGCGGGGTGGACCCCACAGCGATCCGAGCGGGTCCCTCCTGCTGCGGGACGAGCGCAGCTCGGTCCGACCGCGTCTTCACTGCGGCTCCCAAGGGTCTCTCCTGCCCAGGCGGGTTTCGCCAGCACTTGTAAAATAAAGTAGCTCTGGTTTCTTTCCACCTCAGGCCAGTGATGTGAATGGGCTTTGAAAAATTCGGAAGGAGATGGTAGTGGTGGTGTATAAACTATGCAGTGAAGAGTCAAAAAGCAGAGGTGCGTTGGCACAAAGGCTGAGGAAAATGGCCCACGGTGCAACCTCGATTTTACGTGTTATTTTGTAAACCGGGGACAAAAGCCTGAAAACTATTATTACTTGTACTTCCACTGGAATCAGGCTCAAAATTTATACCGAAGGTCTCCCTCTATCTTTTCACTTCTGGGCATTGACCGTGAACGTTCCAAATCCAGAGACTGTGTCGCATAGCTGTTTTCAGACTTGAGGAAAGCTCAGAAGAGGAGGTTTCCTTCCCTGGGGCAAGCCGCTCCCGCAGGCGCCGCCGGGGCTCTGTGGGTCCTTCCCACACCGCCCGCGGGGGCGCCCCTCTGAACCGGGAGGTCTGTCATTTCTCGGGTGCCTCGTACCAAATCGCAGATGTCAGCCTTTCCCTACGTGTTCGGGTTGCTAATGTGGGCACTTCACACAACAGAAATGCTCAGCTTGGGAGCTTTTCCCAGGGCCAGCCGCCGACTTCGTGCTTCGCATTTGCCTCTGGCGGCACCGGAGCTCCATGCGGGGGATCCCAGTGTGCACAGTAGCCTTTACCGATGGGACCATATTCCCGTGGGAGCCGAGCATCCGCAGATCTTTGCCCTCTGCAAACCGGCCCAAGCACAAACTCCGTACATTTCTACGGGAACACGCTACCGAGCTTCCCGGCTCGAACCTCCTGCGTGTCTCCCACAGAGACCCTTTTTTTTGGTTGAAATTCACATCACAAAACCCCTCACCTAGCAGGCCACTTTATCGCCAACAGAGGCAGCCGCGGCCGGGGCCGCAGAAAGCCTCGCCGTCCCTGGGACTCCGAGGTTCTCCCCTAGGACCCGGTCCCCACGGTGGGGGGCGAGGGCCCTGTGCGATTCCACCCGGGCAGGCCGCTGTGGAGAGGAGCGCTGCCCGGTCGCCATGCCCGGGCCGGAGCGGCGGCGGCGGCGCCGGGTAGTGCCGCGGGGAGGGAGAGCGATCCGAACGGCGCCGGCGACATCTAGTGGCCATGGGCCGCCAGCGCCCCGCGCCACGGGCAGCCAGAGCCGGCTGGAGTGTCCCTGCCCCTGCCCGGCCTGCCCGGCAGCGGGGTACGCGTCCCGCACCCCCTGCCCGTCCTCACGCCACTGCCCGCCGCTTTTCTGAGAGGCGGGCACCACCGTGCTCCCCCTCAAACGCCCTAAAGTTTTCGGTGCAGTAGTGGTACCAGTAGGAAACGGGTCAGTTTTGCGTTTACGTACGCGGGGCAAAGAGTTATAAGCACTTTCGTCTCCCCCTCTCGCCTCCAAAGGACCTCCAAAGAACCTCCATGAAAAAAAAACCAGACATGCTGGAGAGGCAGTTCCTGAGATCTTCACCTTAAGAGGTGTCCCTGAGGGTAGGCAACGTCCCTACGTGCACTGCTGGGGTACCTCCCAGACCTGTGAAAAAGAAGAGGGGGGAAAAAAAAGCAATATTGTGGAGACACCGCTGGCGAAAGGAGCCCTCACTATTTAAATCCTAGTGTCAGCTCTCATTAACAGCTCAAGTCATCCTTTCCCCGGGGCAGACCTTGTCTGGTCTATCGACTTAATGGAAAACAAAACACATGTTTGTATTCTATTATTGCAGTCTCGTTCCTTGCCTTACGGAGAGCGGGGACAGGCTTCGCCCGCTTCGTGACAAGCTTCCTGAGGCGACAAAGCTTTCCATTCGTTCCTCCTTCCTGCCCTCCCTGGAAAAGATAAGGATTCCGACGTCCGTCTGCTGCCCTTCCTCATGAATAGGAACTGCAATGGCAGACAAGAAAAGGTTTTCGCTGAAGCCGCGGTGGCTAAAAAGAACCCAAGAGGAATAGTTACTGGTATGTTCAGTAAAACTTAGCAAAGCACAATAGTCTCTGCGGGAAACTTTAGGGGTTATTTGTGCATCAGGTGAAGTGCTTAGCTCAGATCCAGCTGCCAGGACCACAGCATCTCCCAGGGAGGCCGGGCGTGAGGAGACGGGCACACTAGGCAATAACAAGCGACAGATTGAGAGAGTTTCGAGACAACCCAAAACAAATAAACAAGCTCTCCCAATTCTTCCACCGGAAAGATGGCTTTGATAAGGAAACAGGGAAAGTTTTGAATAGCTGAAGACATTTTTGCAAATATATTTTAACTGTTCTAAGCAGTTGAAGTAAATTAAGTGGTTGTTGGTTTGTTTTGTTGGTGGTTTTTTTTTTTTTTTTTTTTTTTTTTTTTTTTCTCCCTGAGACAGTGGTATGGGGAGGGTGAGAGTAAGAGCTTGATAAAAGGCAGGGATACATTTGTCACCCAGAGAAAGCAGGAGAGGTCTGTAGAAGTGACGACCTGACTTGAATAAGAGAGAGGATTCTGGTGCAAGGAAAAGAAATTCTTCATTTCACCCCATCCTCAGCTCTTTCGCTGGGATACAGGTCTGTGCGTAGTGCCAAGCACAGGGCACTTGAACCTGACAAGAGTAACCGATCGAAAATAGCTGTCCTAATGGTCACCTATTCGCTCTACTAAGACATTTTAAAGCCATCTCCAGCTGACCTCCCCCCTACCTCCAGCCCCACTTGGTGACGAGCAGGAAAGGTGTGAATGTGAAATTGCCCAAGAGGCAGCACCGGTCGGACCCGAGGCGCTCCTTGGGCGGCTGCGGAGTCCCAGCGAAGGGAGCGCGTTTCTGGCCCTGGGTCCCTCTCCCGCCGGGGGTGCTCCTGGCACCTCGGCAAAGAGAGTAGGGCCCCCGAGTTTCGCGCTGCTGCAGCGTCGTTTGCTCTCAAGTGCTTGGCTGTAAATAAACGCTGTAGCAGTGACAACACAGCCGTCCTGCAGTCAGAGCGGAGGCTGCCTCTGCACCTTTCCTCTGCAACACACGCCGTCAGCGTTTTAATTCCAGCTCCAAAGGGAACCTGCAATTATGAGCCCCCCTGTTCCCCTCGCGCTCACATTCTCTTGTCTGAAACATTCACTGAGGAAGGTTATTTGGATTGAGAGTAAAATCAAACAGGGAGGGGAGGAAGAAAAAAAACCAACATAAACCCAACAACCCAGCAAACCCTTCCATTTGCTATTTACAAACCTCATTGTCATGCTTCACTCAGGCTGTCTGCCTAGCTTAGGGAAATAAATGTGACTGAACCAGAGACAAAGCCGATGCAGCTGTATTTGAATTTCTCAAACACTGTCAAACGTGCTCTTGTCTCATAATTCTCGGGGTTGTTGTTATTAGTATGAACATCATACCTAATGCGAACATACTCTAAAGAGAGCTGCTTGGCGGTGGAGAGATGTGGTTCCGATCGGGAATGTACAGAAATTTCTTTAGCAAAAAAATAAGGGCTCGTTTTCCCTCCTGCTTGGAAGCCTAGGCAGATAAATTAAGGAAAATTTGAGACCTGCAATTTCCCTCCTCTTTTTTTTTTTCTTTTCTCTCTCTCTCTCTCTTTTTTTTTCTTGTTCCTTGTGTTTTCCCCATTCCCGCAGAAGCGGGTAGGTTTGACCACCTAATTTCCCAGGTGATAGCCCACTTCGGCAGCCCAGCGCTGCAGCCGCGGTGGGAAGGAAGACGAGAGCACCGGTCCCTCAAGAGGGAGAGGTGTCGGCTGGCGGACACCTCCGAGCCGTCATGTCAGCTTCCCTTCCCGGGAGTTCTCAGGAGCCCGCAGGTAGGCTCAGTGTTAGCAGGGCTATCACTAAGAGGGTCCTTGTTCTCGGCTCCTTTGGAGAGGAGGAGGCTAAAACACTCCGGGGCCGCCACAGGAAGGGGGTGTATCTAAGGAATACCTGGGAGCATTCCCATCTATCTCGTCTTAGCTGCCCCCCTTCTGGTGGGAATGAGCACACCTTGCCGGCCCCTTTCCCAGGCCCCGCCGCCCCAGCAGGCCGGCCCGAGCGGCGAGCGCTGCGGAGCTGCCGGGAAGCCTGCCTGCCCCGGCAGTGGCCTGGTGGCCTCGGCGAACAACCCCGGCCCTCGCCCGGCCCCGCCGCCGCCTCAGGCAATGCCCCTCGACGTGGCGGGAGCGGAGGCGGCGCCGGCCCAAGCCAGGACGGAGGCCCGGCTCTTCGGCGGCAGCCCCGACCCGGCCCTCGGATCCCCTCTTCCGCCCCTCGGCACGTCCTGCAAGACCCACCGCCCTCCCGGGTGCCGCTACCCCGTCAAGCAGCGGCTGACCCTCGGGCTTTGGGGAAAATGGGGTCCTGCAAGCCGGGAGGACAGATGTCGCAACCCCAAGTGTAAGCTCCGTCCTCGCCATCCTCCCGGGCAGCATCTCCCCAGCCTTTTTTTTTTTTTTTTTCAAACCAGCTTCTTCCTTGTCACACTACTCAGACGGCTCTTCCGAGCTCTCTTGCGGGGAAGCCTCGTGTCACCTCTTCCCAGCAGGACCATCGCCTCCGAGTGGCCGCCCTCTCTCCCTCTCTCCCCGGCTCCTTCCCTTCGTGCCCTCCGCGGTTTTCGTTGCACGGTGTCCTTCAGTGAGTGGAAGCAGGGAAATGAAAAGTACTGTGATCAATTATTGGTTTTAGACCATATTTATGGACGTGTAGAAGTAATAACAGTTATTTACTTTGTTGAAACGTTTATTTCGCACTTGGTATATTTCCTTACAATCGGAGAACCGACGTGGGAAAAATAAGCACAAATAAACTAATGTACGAAAAGTACGGTTTTAGCAAAAGGTGATCCTTCTCCTGTCTAATTTTCCCGGGTGCGTTTCTTCCTCCTGAGATTAATTCAAACAACGAAAGGGCTAAATAGATTAATCTCTAGCCATCAAGTCAAATAAGAAGCAAAATAATAATTTACTTGTCTGCGCCCTTCATAAAAGGATCGTTTTTCCTCCCTTTTCTTCAAATAGTGGATGAGGAACAATCAAAAACCAAAGCAGCCAGGAGGGCAGGAACGCTCTTGGGTGTCTCGAGGGTATGGCCCGGGTATCCCTGCTCTCTCCTTGGTCCTGCGGACTCCCTTGTTTTCCCTCCGTGCCCGAGTTGCCGGGGATTGCCTTCCCCCTTGGGGACAGGGCTGCAAGCTGCTTTAACACCTCCTGACCAGGCTTTGTTCCTTTTGAAGCTTGTTAGATTCTCTAATTTGTTAGCAGCGTTTCGACTGCCCCCAGTGCAAGGAGGGGAACGAAGCCAGAGGCAGAGAAATAGACACCACTCTGGGATTTCATAGTAATAGTGCTTTCACATGCATATGTTGCATGCATTGCTCACACCAGGGTGACCTCAGTGACAGGGACAGGGAAGGGCTGGGGAGAGAAGAATTAAAAAAAGATGAAGTTGTATGTCAAGGATTTCAAGTAGAATAGTGCTTTATACCAAGGTAACAATTCCCTGTTGAAGGCTCTTGGTCTTTGTTGAATTCCTTCAATTCTCATATTCCAACTATTTATTTTATCACCAGCGACACCGTGTGCGACAGTGCCCCAGGTTAGGTGACACATACTAGCCAGGGGCAAACAAAAAATCACTTCTGGTTGCCCACAAATGCTCTACAGTGAATTGTGCAGACTCTGTCCCTCTCACATGGAGTAGCTGCTGCCTCCTTCCCCACCACCCGGCCACGAAGCCTGCTGGTCTACTCCAGATCGCCAGCAGGACTGAGAGCTCTCTGACCAGCAACAACCCGTGCTTATGAAACCATCCCCTTCTCTGCTCATTCTCACCCCTTCTGCTTGCTCCACAGGTAAAACTGACACGTCTTATGGACCATGGCACCTTGCTGCTGGATCTGCCAGGCCAAAAGCAAGAAATTCTGGAGAGGGCAGGGCACCTCATCAGTAATTAGAGGTGTCAATTTGGAAATGTGTTTTTTGTATCAGCATCTGTGACATATGCAGTCTCCAGCCTGTTCTCTCCTTTGGGAACAGCAACATGCTGCCCTTTTCCCTAGATATCTAGTCTTTGTGCAGTACCCATAAACAATATATCAGACAGTATTATCAGGAATCAGAGCCCTCAACATCTTCCTGTTCTGTTGTTGGGGCTGCCCCTAGATAAGGTCCCACCAGCACTAAGAGATACCCACCGTCACTGCACTTCAGGACCCTTGCCTTGTGCCCTGGTCCTGGAAGTACAGGGAACAGGGCCAAAGATGAAACTCAGCACTCAGCTGGACCACTGTCCCAGCTCTGCAGATCCCTCCATGCAGCATAGCCCTCTCTTTGCAGCACAGTCTGCTCAGGACTCCAGCATCAGATATTCCCAAGAGAATCTATAGGGCTGACGTTACACAGACTGCTAGGTTTCTGACCCTGCTCTCCAGTCCACATTTTCAACCCCCTGCTCTTCCAGCAGCTCCAGTTGGAGGCTTCCACTGTTCTCTCAGGTGTAACCTGGTAGCTGGAGGTATCTTTATGTTTGCAGTTCTGATAGAAGGGGCAGAATAAAAGAGGAAGACATTTGGTCTTTAGACCCACAGTTCTGGTGCTACTTTGGCACAGTGTTACTGCTTGGGTGGCTCTACCTCCCTTCAATGAGAGCACACATCCCACTTAGATAAAGTTCTTCCAGTTTGTGAGCCTGTTAATTCTCCTGGTAGCTGCCTGAGATTATATCTCTATCTTTCAGACAAAGTAAGGCAGGTAAGTTAAGATTTTATAACCACAATTTACTTAAATTTTTTCCTTGGGTGAACTATTTTAGTTGATTTAGGCAGACCACGTTGGATAATAAAATACCATCTGAAATCTACCAAGAAGTTTTCAACATGTAAAATATGGTAATCTTATTTAATCTCTGGGAAGGATAATTATTTGTCCTTGTTGTATGCTTTGCATTCTTGAAGTATATCTTTTGAGACGTAATATAAATTTTGAAATCCTATATATGTACCTTTACAATAGTAATGGCTTTCCAGAAGCTCTGTGGGAGGTGACATTTCAGCAAGATGCTTCCCCTTTACTTTGTTTATTCCAGCAGTTTAAATTCTACCTCTCGTGATAGCTGTGAACTTGGCAATGTGAAAAGTGCTACATGATGTGTACTGTGCTCAGTCAGCTCATCAGAAGCTTACCAATTACCACTGTGGAGCTCATTCTTCTTGCCACAGCATGCCACCCACCATGCATAACCGGGACAGCTGATCTTCACATGTGCATAAAATCTGAAAGTATGCACACATTTACTCAGAAGCCATACAAAGCAGGCACAATAAGTCTGCTGCTTCTTAGAAGCCTTTTTATTTCCTGCAATAGCTCATACACAAGCACTTGTAGATAATTTCTTGCTCCCTGCCTGCCTTGGAAATGTCAAAAAGTGGAGCTTTCGAATGCCACCCTGCAAGAGGATGAGCTTTGTACATGTCAGGCATTCAGGACACCTGTATTGTGACCACATCCTCAGGATGGCTGTGAAATAGGAAGCTGCAGCTATCAGGATTATCCATCTCACCCAGAGCTTGGTCTCCATCCACATCTCCGAGGTGCTTGGGAAAGGAGGTAGTGGGAAGCAGATTGTGGACTCAATTAAATAATTGAAATATGCTGGAATGGCCCATAAATTGGGCATCTAAGCATTATGAAATGAAGAACTTTTCTAAGAAAAGCCTTTGTAAGCCTGTTTCTCCAGGATGAAATTCTGATCTCAGTTTAAGGTCTCTTAACAATGTCAGCGAGGAAAGATTTAATTCTAGACAGATGCTATTTGTCAAGCACATAGGGAGTGTTTGAGCTTCAAAAATAATGCTACCTTTGAGCATTCAATTTTGTTTGGAATATCCCACTGAACATACAAAGTCCAGATTGGGCTTTTTGTTAAATTGTGATTTGCACTTACCCAAAGATATTATTTTCTTTATTTTGAAGCAACTATTTTCAAAGAGATTTAGTGCCAGACTCTGTCACCTTTGACTGTAGTTTCTTTTGCATCAGCTAAAATAGAAGTAACTCTGTTCAAGTAAGCAGAGTAACACTACTGAAAAATCAGAATAAATAATCAGAGAATCAAGCCCTTTGAATAGCAAATGACTCCATAAATAGTCCCATTGATTTCAGCAGTATTTTATGGCATAAGTAGCTACATTAGTAGAAGCAGCATACAAGACCCTTAGGGCTTGGACAGAGAAAAAACTCCTCAAATTATAATTATTTAGAAAAAAAAATATCCCATAGTGCATCAGTCAGTTGATATGTTACTAGCTTATTGTATGACTTACCAAAGACAGAATCAAATGAGTTGATAAGGATGATTCCTCTGTTAGCTGCTGTGACATGAAAGCTGGGTCCCTTATTGACAAAAAAGAGAAAGCAAATAAAGCCACACCAGTGAAATGTTCTTCATTCCCCTTAAAGAAATGTTCCTTTAAATCAGAAAGAAAATTTTAGCAAATGGAGTTGCCCCTTTCTGGATACTATTTATGGACAATATCAAAAGATATTGAGAATGTCATAACATGGTCTCTCCTGGCTCTATTGCTTTGGATGATGGAAAATTTCTTTGGCTTGCTTTTCCTTGAAATCTAGTAAAAAGCTAAGTGAAGTCCAAACATGTTGTTTTAATTATGTTTCTTTGGCTAAACACACTCCTTAAAAACAGAGACGTGTTCTCTGGAAATGTTTTGTAGCATCTTTAAGCCTGAATATGAGAAATGTGTTTGGATCCAGGGAGCAGTAAAACACCTACCCAGCTTAAAGTCTTCTGGAGCCAACAAAACTGTTCCTGGGATGTCATTGCTGTGCTGTGGACCCATTTCTGAAAGTGACTTTGGGTGGTTTAACTCAGCTTAGGGAATTGGAACATAATGCACAAGAACTGAAGAAGCAGCCACGATGATCGGGGAATATAACAGCCTGACTAGAAATGGCATCAGATCCCCCATACCTTCCTGCCAGTACTGAACTTGGAGTCATCATTCTCAGGGAAGCAGGTGATATATTTCAAGTATTCAATAAAGCACTGTGCACCCATGTACATGGCACTGCTGAAAACTTTTGTAATTACAGTAATTTTAATGAAACCACATGAGCTTTGTCCTCGCCTTCCTCTCACTGCTTTTCTTTGTACTCTCTTCTTGTCATATCACATAGTAACTGTAAAAAATGTTTTGTCCAAATACAAATTCCATGTTCTGAGTGTCACTCTGCTATCAGCAGGAACAGTATTTCAAATAAGATGCTGGGCATTTGCCTCTATGAGTAGCTTCTTCTTTGCACATGCTAGATTGTGAAAAGCATATATATATCTTTTGAGTGCACATTTTTCATTAAGAACCTCTAGAGCATAAAAGGAAGGGGTCACAAAAGGTGAAAAAAAGAGATCTTCTGCTTTATCGCAAACTGTTCTCTGCTGTGTTTCCTCAGTTATGACAAAGCTGTGGCTATTTTCTATTGAGTGTGGAGCATTCTTATTCCTGGAAAATTTTAAAGGGAAGTACTTAGAATAAGACTGTACAGTGCTGATTTTTCAGTGCTATCTGAAAGTAGTCTGCCATTTCTTCTCTTTCCATATAACAGTGAAGTGACACAAAATGGATAAAAACTTTCCTCTCTAGCAGCTAAGGACAAGGCTGTGTACCACCCCATACCTGTACTGTCCATGCTGTTATCCCATGGCTGAAGGGTAGGAGGGTTGCCTATATCCCCAGTTTTGTGGAAAAGATCCTGTGTGGTGCTCACAGTGTACCTTGCAAGAGCTGTTGGAGGAGGTTAGATGGAGGCTGGTGGCCTACAGTTGACTTTTGTAACCTTTTGGGTTAGGAATACTGTCTTGCTGGTAGAGGCTCCTAGTGAATTATTGATACCCCTGAAACAGAGAGGACAAGGAGAAGCTAATGAGATATTTGTGAACCAATACAGCAGCAAAGTATTTCTAGGAATGGATTTCTCACCACCTCACCACAAACCTGAGGCATTTTTGGTGCTGGCTGCAATTCTGGTCCCTAGTCTCATAAAACCTCAGCTCCCTGCTTTTTATAAAGTGGCACTCTAATTTTAAAAGAAACTTTCTAGGTTACTAGTAAAAAGTCTACCCAAACTCTCAGAAAACATAAATGAAAATGAAAATTCAGATTAGACTCTTTTCTAAGTCTATCACTTGTTTCTAAGCAATCGCATGATATTCAGGGGGGAGAGGGATAATATTTGGTTTATTTTTTTTTATGTTTGCATAATTTTTCCCTATACTTATCCTGAATAATAAAAAAAAAATTGAAAAGGATCTCTTGAAATATTTCCTTTACTGAGTGATTGTGTTATGTCTTACTCTGTTTAAAAAAAAAAAAACAAACAAACCCAACCATGTGTACTATGAATTAGTGAGAGATTTTAAGGGGTCTTGTCTCTAAATTTTTTTTCATTGTTATTTTCTGGTCTGAAACAAACTTCTTCCCCTTCCCCTTCCCTTTCCCCTTCCCCCTCCCTCTCCCTTTCCCTTCCTTGTTTTTTTTTCTTTTTTCCCCCCCTCTTCATTCCTTTTTCCTTTTTCTTTCAAACCAGACAGCAAAATAACTAGCCAAACAAATTTTAATTTTTTTAACTCTTCTCTTACATAAATTTACTACCCAAGAAGCCCAGTAGTCCCATGTTCTCTAATGACTCACAAAGCTACCTCTGCGATATCAGTGCAAATTGATCTCACTGCATCAGTAACAGAGTGTCCAGTTTCACAAGCTTGACAGTGGTGGCAGGATAAGGAGTGAAAATTGACAGCAAGTTGACAGAATACTACTGGGACTACCCTGGGGTCCATCACACAGTCATTTTATCCCTATGCCACTGAAAAAGCCCACTAAAAAACAAATGAGTTTTCCACCAGAATAGCTGTTATAGGGAACTGATTTAACAGTAGTGGGTATTTTTAGGTGTTTGTATGAATGAGGTTTTCCCCTTCAGCCCTTGGGATTATCCTTACATACAGATGGAGACATGAAAGAAGATGGGTGAAAACACAATCAGATGGAAAGAGGAAAATATTTGTTTCCTGCATATGTTTGCCTTGTGCTGAGTGCAGCAGGGTGCTGAGATGGACTCCTCAGATGCTATCACAGTAACTGCAATATCATGTAGCTCTATGTCCCTTCAAGATCCTCTGCCAAATTCTATAATGTGATCACTTAGTTGGCTGGTTACAATCTATACACTCTAAAAGGAAAATGCATTTTCTTGTAGATACCAAGCTTATTTTCTGTTCCTGTTGGTGTTCAAAATTCATTGCAATAAGGAGTCATTTTATTGTTGTGGTTCCTTGGCTGTGTTTTGGTTTCTGTTGCCTTAATAAAAACAATGAAACCAATGGTTCTGAGAACAGCAGAGCTAATGAAGCCATGTTTTGAGGATTTGTATTTAGTAGTCTTACATCCCTTCCTTTGCCCCATTACAGCAGCTTTGACCATTAATACTGAGGTTTATGCCCAACTCCATTCGACTTCCCTTTCCAGTCCTCTCAGCTGCCTTTCAAGGCTGCAGGTATCAGCTGTGCAGAGGACGTTATATGCTCTCAGTAGCTCAGAGCTACTTTTGCACTGACATGCTGGCACAATACTTGCTGACTGGATAGCAAGAGGTCAATCAAAAAAGGTAACTGCTGAGCTGTCACTGATGTTTTATTCCTAGTGGGACAGCAATCTGGCTCTGTGTCCTCTGTCTAGATATCAATTTAAATGAAACTTGTGAGGCTTCTCATTAAGGCTTTGACCTCATTCTTATCTTTGTCTGAATTTGGCCAACAGTTTTGGAAGTTATAAGGAGCACAGGGGCAGACAGACAATGTATTTCAGGTAGGTCAATAATACAATATGTATAAGGGCTAATTAAAAATAAAAAATCAAATGTCCAAACCAAATTGTCTCTCAGAAACAAAATAGATTTAGTATTAATATGGCTTGTATTACTAATTCATATAAGTACTTTGAATATTTCGCTAATAAAGATTTTTGATAGAATTTGAGTGAGAGAAAAACACATCTTTTAAAGGCATGATAACAAAATATGCTTGTTATGAGTCCATCTAGGCTGAGAAAAGAACATTTGAACCATGACACTGAAATGCTTTCTTTATTTTAAATTTTCATCTGGCTCAGAACCACCTTGCATGCTTGTTGTGTGGTTTTGACTATCTGTTAGAGCATTCAAGCTGTATAATAAATAGCAGTATTGAAAACATATGCCACAGGGGAAAGATATATGTAATAAAACCAGCTGTCATTACATGATAATGAATTTCAGTCACTACTGAGCTGGGTAAGTGTTTTTCATAGGGAAACAGGTGGCAAATTCAGCAAAGAAAAATGCGTGTAAAACTTTCAAGTTTTTAAGCCAGCCCGAGAAGATATAATTCACTTTTATCAATGGGAAAAATCATCTGGGACTAATTTTGAAGCTGAACACATCTAGTTTATTAAACTGTGAGTAAGAGCAACATGGTAACAATTTTCACATATGTAGGAGGGAAATCCTTTTAAGGCACTAGTTTTAGGGTACACAGTGATGAGAAAGAAGAAATAAATCACACAAAAAATTAAATCAAGTGTTTAAACACTCCTAAAATTTATTAGACAGAAAAGTAACTTGAAAAATGTCAGTAAAGATTTCATTCTCTGGGAGAAATGAAAATGTTTGGCTGCATTATCAAATATATGTAATGAGCAGTATTCTAGCTTTGGAGTGAGAAAGCTTAGATTGTCTCATTATTCACTCACAGTATTAATTTCTCTGATTCTATGACTGAATCTCGTGTTGAGGTCCCTTTCCTCTCCTGGAGCTAGCTAGCAGATCAAATAAGCATGTATATCATGGCAAATAAGCAGTCAGGTTAGCATTTGCATAGCACGACCATGGAGTATTTTTGCTATTAGGACAACAGTCGGCAAATTTCTTTCAAATTTGCTATTTAAAGTAGGTTGAACTCCAGCTGGTGACTATTATGTTCTGAAATGGTGTTATTATCTCCAAGGGAATACTGCAAGAACACATCTACTTCAGGAATCTTTCTGTAAGGACAAAGTTCATACACATGCTCCTTCCCACCTACACACCCACCCACCTTGTATATGTATAGATATCTCCTTTAATGTAGAATTGTAATTATAGATCATGTTTTAGCATAACTGAAAGCAAATAATTTCTCTTTGGAAAGATATGGGGTCAGTTGCAGGATGTAGGAACAAAATCAGCAAGAATAAAGCTGCAGATTTCTAAATGTGCAATATATTAAATAAATCCACATGACTAAACTTCCACATGACTAAACTCGCTTGATTCAGAGATGTTTTCAAGATACATGAAGAAGAGTGTCAGTTCATAACAGGAAGAACAAGGCTTTTGAATCTGATGTAGTTTAACTCAGTGAGTAAGCTTGTAAGGTCTTACTGAGCTTATAAAAGCAAAATAACATATTTGCACTGTCAGAGAATTCACTGGAAAATACACTCATGTAAACAGGAAGGATGCAAATGTAGCTTTCATCTGGGATTACAACCTGAAGGTTGCTTGGCATGGTGTCATATGAGCAGTTACAGAAAAGCTTCTGGTTTCATTGCTGTCATTTGGATTTGTCACTGTCTGAGAGGGCACAAAGTCTCATGGGTGGTTTTTAGAAATTTGCTGAAATCACCAATAAGATTTTTTTTATTGTGTTTTGACCTCTGGAATTCAAGACATTAAGGAAAACTAGTAGGTTTGATCAAGCACAGGCCTCCTTCTGTGTTGTGCAGGTGACCCAAAGAGGCCAGCACAGGATTAAACTTCCTCAAGTAGGGTCTTTTGGTCCTGAAAGACCCAGATGGGCTGCTATGAAGGGAGGGTAAAATCTTTTCCTTTCAAGTGTGCTAGACTGCTGCACTGACAGACACATTCAGGACTTCCTATGTAGTGCCTAGTCCAAGTGGAAAGGCCTTTCACTGAGACAAAGCTCCAGCTGTTTTCTGGCAGACCCATGGCAATCAGTCATAGCACAGTGTTGGTATAAATAGTGCTCAACAATGTTCACCTAATGTATAGTTCTTCCAGAAGAGACTTACTTGGCATAATCTACAGCAAACCCAAGGCATCATTAACCTCTGCTGAAACACAGGATTCTGCCAAACTGGCAAAACAGAGATCCCCTGGTCTCTGTATTCAATTTGGAGAGCTGTTCCATATTGAATATTTTGTTTTTCCAGCACAAATAAGGGTAAATCAACATTTTCAAATAACACATGCATGTACCAGTTTTTTTAGAATTCGTCTCTCTAACATTTTTACAATTGCCCGTGAAAATAAAATCAAGGTAATAGCAGAAAAAATTGACCAAAGAATAGCAGTTTCTTTAATCAAGGGAACATGATGATTAAATCAAAAGCTTTAGATCTGTGGATATCATCAATGGTCTTTTGACTATTAATAAAAACATGTCATCAGCGAATTTTAAAAATGCATTTTTGGAGGATGAAATGTCTACATCTAGATGGAGAAAGGTCAGAACAGTACTATTTGTAATTAAATTCATTAACTGTACTGTTGACAGTTTTTCAAGTGATTTAGATTAAAATGTATCACTAAAGTACAGCAATACTTACAATGAGAAAAGCTCAAATCCTACAATTTCTTAATATCAAGTATGTTTTCCCTGGAGTCTTTGATCCTAAATAGGATCCAAACTCTATTTTTTAACAATAATAATAATAAACAATAAAAACCAGAACAATAAAATGTCACTAAAGAAAGGCTTGCTTTTCCTTCAGAAACCTTGGCAGATATATTCAACAGCAGTGAAGCCCTATGGACACCACTGCTTCCTGTTCTTGTGCTGTAGCCACAGGGAGAGTGAGCTACATTCTAGTCCTTTTGTGCACAACAAAGCCCTGCAGCACAAGAGGACATCCAAGCCTGTAGGGATTCACTAGTCTAGGAAAGCAATAGCAAACATATGCTGAGTGTTACCATGGTCTATGACAGTGTGCAGCTTTCCAAAACCAACGAATACCTGTGCACCTAGCACCATTGTTTGCATAGTGCAGATATATTTGCATATATCAGTACACTAAAAAGTATAGTGAAAGACTGTCTGTGCATCCATAAAGATGCATAGGAAGGTATGATTCTTCTGTTTTCCAAGCCTGGAGGGAAGGGAGATCACAATTTTCTATGGCAATATTTAGTGGCATCAGCTCAGAAATGCTTCCTTTTCTTTCTTCTCTTCCTTCAGCCGCTGAACTACATTTTCCAAGGGAAAAGTAATTTATAGACAGTGATGTCTTACTGTTTTATCTGTCCTGTGTATTGGCCAGACAAATATCCTATGAAAAATAGAAGTGATTTGTGGCAGTGGGCTAGGGGGAAATCCCCTAGCTGCCACATTCTAACCCTGTCAATCATAGATTCAGTTCTACTTCTGTTATTTTAATATTAATTGTATTGTTTTACTATTCAACAGTTGCTAGAAACTTCTGTTCTGTAAAGCTCATAGGTTAATGCAAATATGTTCCACCCTTGCCCAAGACTCATTAGAAAGCTGTCACCCCACATCAATTCGTGATTTGTTAAAGACCCTAGACCTCACCTCATCACCACCCCTTTCCTTTCTCTATAAAACTCTGTGTAAAGACCTGATCAAGGTCTCTCTGGTAGCATGTATCCTGAAAAAAAGGAACATCATTAAAAGTTGAGAGTCCATTCTCTTCTTTACTTCTACCTGCTTCATTTGACATCAGGTTCTCTGCTTTCACTGCAAGGCACAACCTAAGTACAAAGATAAGCAAGATAAGATAAGGCTGTTGATAGTGGCAGCCAGAGAAGCTTCTCTGACCAAAGTGCTGAATAACAGCAGGCTTTGCAGCACCCAAACAGCCCTGCCAGAACCCCAGAAGCATTAGTGATTTTCTAACTAATGATAGTATCAAAACAAGCACACGAAACCTGATGAAAGGTGCATAAGCACCTCAGTTCTTACAGTGTGTTACTACTGAATGCAGCTACTCATTTGTTCCTCAGATTGTCTCGTTAAAATAGATACTTTGTATTAATTTATTAACTCAGTGTGCATTTCACGACAACTCTGTAGAAAACTGGGCATGAAGATTTTTGGTATCATATAGGCATAAACTTGATTTTGATAGGTGAAAGGAATCATGGCTCTCTGCAGAAGTTCCTCGAAGTGTGTTAAAGAGAGTGTAATCTATCACCCAGTGCTTTGGAGTCCTTACTCACAAGTAGGCAGAGGCGAGCGATTGTGTGCTATAAACAAACACAAATAAAGTATTTATAAAGTCTTGAATTAATTGGTTATACATGTGAGATCTTTGTGCTTGCATTTTTTTATTGTAAATCCTTTAAACTCAGCTGCAGGGTTTTAGTTTTTTTAAAATTATTTTTCAATTATTTTAGCCCTTTTCTACTAGAATTTGTCATTTTTGTTTCATAAGTGCTCATATACTATCAAACTTTTTTCCTGTTCTGAACACCTTTGGTGTATCTATTTCTCTACCTTTTATAGAACCATTTCCTGTAATATCAACAGCTTTTATATACTATACTACTTTCTGACTGCAGCTCATTTGTTGAAATTTCCAGTATATCTTCTAGAATATACTGATAATTTTAACCTTTTTTTTTTAATGTGAAGGGATGGTAGCTTATCACAAATTGTCATAAATTCAAAAGTACAATGTGCTGTAGTTGAAAGTATCCAATATGTACTCTTCTTTCATTTTTCTGATCACCTCTACTTAGTTCTGTTAGTATTTTCTCAGAACAGAGAGTAGTCCATTTAGAAATGATTGGATCGCCTGTTTTGTCCTCAATGAAATGATATTCATTCACCCACTAATAGTCCCTTGTTTCCTATCCAGAGTTCACCAAGAAATAACTTTTGCTGCTTAAAAAACCCCCACTAAAACTCCCAGAATAATGTGAAATAAACAAGTACAATTAAATATTGCTCAATGTAAAATGTTACAGGTTTTTGGTAACATCAGAATTTTTTAAAAAGGGAGGAAAGGAACAATTAAAAAATTGTCAGTTGATTAAATGACCACAGCCAATTCCTTGAGAAAAAGATGTGCTTTCTCAGGCTATAGCTCTACACAAGTGTCTAATACAGACCAATAGTTTTGACGTATTTTTTTTTGAGATGTATTTTTGCTCTCTTCATTCATTTGCAAGATCTTTATTTTTTCAGAACAGGAAAGTTAACTGTCCAGACAAAATAGACTTCTTCCAAGCTCCGGAAGGAAATATTTTGGCTCGTATTTTGGCTTTCATTGGTTTTTGATATAATTCTGCTTACTCTGTGAGTATCTTATTCAGCATCTTGGTTCACTAATACTGAGGACAGAAAATATTTCTCAAAAGAAGGATGGAAAAAATAAGTATACATATACCTGGCCAATTGAACACTGGTTCTAAGACAGCTGTGTAAGGATTACACTTCCTATTTTTACCCTGAAAGTGCATCAGTTTCCCAAAACTTTAATAAAACTGCTTTGTGCCTTAGTTATTTGGAGTTTTTTTGCAATCCTGCTAGAAGGTTGTCCCCCTAACTAACCTGGTGATGTTCCCAGTAGCTGCTGGGTGTCACAGTGCTCATTGCCTGCATATGGTTGCCTCACCTTTGCATCTTGCTACAGGAGCGAGACTCGTGTATCTCACTAAGAGAAAGTCTCATTAGCACAGGCAGAATGAAGGGGCATGGCTGTGACTATCTGACACCACAGACATCCCACGTGTTGGCTTTGCATGGCCTGGTTTTTGGTAGTGGGGGCCACAGAGGTGGTTTCTCTGTGAAGCTGCTAGAAGCTTCCAATATGTCCAGCAGAGCCAATCCCTGATGGCTCTGAAGATGGACATGCTGCTGGCATGAAAAATCCTTGAAGGACTGCACCCTGTGACAGAGTGACCCACACCACAGCAGTGTGAGGGGGATTGATGCCCGTGGGATGGACTCACACTGCAGCAGTTCACAGGGAGCTGCTGCTCGTGAGATGGAGCCATGTCAGAGAAGNCTCGTGAGATGGAGCCATGTCAGAGAAGTTTATGGAGAACTGTCT
>VYZT01054419.1:0-18427 GCA_013400735.1 Pomatostomus ruficeps
AGCTTAGCTTAGCTTAGCTGGGAACAGAAGTGTCATAAACTCTGTCACGTTACCTTCTCTTTATCACAAACTAAACACACACAGACTGTTCCCTGGCTCTACTGACACATGTTGTTATTTGTAAACCTGCAGTAAGAGAAAGTTATTCATATAAAGCAGGGAGCAGCAGAGCCAGAGCTCTTCTTGCTGCAGCCTGAAAGCAGAACCCAAAACTCTGCTGTCCCCAGGCATTCACCCTCTGACCAGTGACTGGGCTGTGCCACCAGCTAACCCCAGCTACCACTTCTGCTTCAGCTCCAGGATCTCAGCTGCTTGAACCCTGGGATGGAGCTAAATTAAGTCTAAATATTAAGTTGCAATAACTAAAACCAATTCAATATCATTCATTCTCCATAGCCAAATGAAGCAAAGGCATTTCCAGAAATTATGCATTTCCCAGTAATTAAGAAATAGAGTGCCACTGGGCAGACCTAATCAGAAACCCAAACTCACAGGGCAGAATAATCCCATTTGCCATGTAACTGACTGAATTCATGCTCCCCATTGCTCCACAAGGCAGTGGTGCTCCCCAGACCAGCTGCTCTACCTTTGATGTTGTCCTTGTAGAACTTGTTGCTCTCCTCCACCGTACTGAAGCCGGCGTACTGGCGGATGGTCCACGGCCTGTACGTGTACATGGTGGGGTAGGGCCCTCGAGTGAAAGGCTTCACCCCTGGCAGCTCCTCAGGGAAGTCCTCTGTGTCCCTCTTGGAGTATAAAGGCTTGATGTCGATCCCCTCTGGGGTGTGCCAAATTAAATCCTTTGGATTCTTGCCTTTCAGCTGCTTCTGAGCCAGGGCAGCCCACTCGGGGTGCAGCGGCTGCCTGTGCAGGGAGCGCCAGGCCAGCAGTGCGCAGCGGCACGGCCGCAGCCGCAGCACAGCGTCCCCGGCCCTCAGCATGGCTCTCCTCGCAGTGTGGGGCAAGCTGGACGAAATAAAAACATGTATTTGGCATTATCATATGCACCTGACATAGGAGAAGTGAGGATGGAGAAGTCAAGCAGCTTGCTAAAGCCAAAACAGTCCCTCAGAAGAAAAACGAAGTGTGTTTATTCATGCACTGATTTGACAGACAGCTCTTCTTCCTGCCTTTCAACCAGAAATGGAGTTCACGAAAATTCTTACGTTTTCCTCTAGCCCAGGAAAACATTTCCTCAACTTATCCACATTGACATCTGAGATGTGTAACTTATTTCAGTCCCTCAGCATCACTGTCATTAATCAGCCACTGTGAGGCATGAAGATGGCATGCCCAGCTACCCTCTCACCTTCACACCTCTCTCATCCAGGAATTCCTTAATGTCAAAGACGGATGCTTTTCCAGGGATGGAGCAGCCACTGCTTCGCTGGGCAACCTGTGCCAGTGCCTGACCACCCTCACAGGGAAGAACTTCTTCCCAGAATCCAGTGTCAAGGAGGCACTTTGCAAGAAGCGAGCTGTCAGGAAATTGCTGATAGATCATACACTTTGGAAAAGATGGCTTGGGTTAGATGGAAACTAGGCTGAAAAAGAAAGGAGAAAAAATGTGGCATGTGAGAACACAGGGACAATACAAGCTGCAGAGCTTGTCCGACCATGCATGAGACTGATAGGGGGGATGAACATTCCCTGTGATGGTGGGGAGGCCCTGGCACAGGGTGCCCAGAGAAGCTGTGGCTGCCCCATTCCTGGAAGTGTCCAAGGCCAGGCTGGATGAGGCTTGAAGCAACCTGATCTAGTGGAAGGTGTCCCTGTTCATGGCAGGGGGTGGAATGAGATGATGTTTCAAGTCCTTTCCAACCCAGACCAGTCTGTGAATTCAGTAACTCCTAAAAGCTGTAAACTCCTTTGCTTCTGCTCTCCCTACCCTATCCTCACACCTCCTTACAAAAACAAAACCTTTACAGCTTGGCTTCAAGGGTCAGTCACCACCTCATCTCTTTCACAGCTCCCAAGAAACACGCACTTCCGTGACACCGTTATGAGAAATCCTGCCTAAAACTGGAAAGCACCTGTATCACTGCAGCAACACCCTCCAAACATGTGCTTTAATAACAGATATGCTAAGAGTGGTATGCCTAGGACCTGATGANATCCCCAGTAAGGAGACTCCACTCCCTCTCTGGACAATCTGTTCAGGGCTTGGTCACTGCCCAGGAAAGCTCTGCCTCCTGTCCAGGTGGAACTTGCTGGGCTCAGTCCCTGCCCGTCCCTCCGGTGCCATTGCTGAGCCCCGGGGCAGAGCCTGGGCCCTGCTCGGAGCCCTCCCTGCAGCCAGGGACAGACAGGGCTGAGGGCCCCTCTCAGCTGGGGCTCCTCTCGAGGCTGAGCAGCCCCAGCTCCCTCAGCCACTCCTGGGCACGGAGATGCTCCAGAGCCTCCAGCATCTTTGCCACCCAGCACTGGACCCCCTCCAGGAGCTTCGTGTCTCTCTTATCCCAAGGAGCCCAGAACAGAGCACAGCACTCCAGATGTGCCTCAGCAGGGCTGAGGAGCAGGATCACCTTCCTGCTGGCAATGCTCTTCCTAACGCACGCCGGGATTATTCCTGCCGCGCTGCTGGACGCTGCATTTACCCCTTGCTCAGTTTCAGGCAGTTCTTCTCTGCCCATCTCCCATCCCTGCACCCCGAGGGGAGCCCAGAGCCGCCCTGTCACCCCTCTCGGCACCTCTCTCTCCTCAGCCCCCACAGCTGCACAGGAACGCTCCGCACGCCCGGGACAGCGCCCGCCTCCGCCGCCCGCCCCCAACACGCCCCTCCGGCGGCCAATGGGGACGGGGGGCCGGGACGGGGGCTGGAATAGGGGATCAGGACCAGGACAGGCGCAGGGCTCGGGGCTCCGGACAGGGATGGGGACATGGAAAGGGCTCAGGATCGGGACAGGGATGGGATCCCCCCTTTACCTGTCACGGGTCCCTCCGGCAGCGCGCGGCCCCGCGCACGCGCGGCGGGCGGGAGCGGCGCTGCGCGTGCGCCGCGGGGAGCGCGGGCTGGTTTTGTAACGCTGAGGCGGGACCGGCGGCAGCGCTCAGGAGGGGAGACAGCGCCGGGACGGTGAGGTCTGGGACGGGATGAGCCGGGAGGAGAGGAAGGGTTTTGTGGAGGTGTTGCCCGCGGTGCTATCCGACAGCACCAGGGAGCGGGCATTTGGGGGTGTGAGGGGGTATGGGTGGGTAAGGACTACAACTCCCAGCACGCACTGCGATGGCTGGGGGAATATCTTATCGGCGGCGGGGAGCGATGCGTGCCGGGAGTTGTAGTCCACGCCTTACTTGCGGTCCACTGCGAAAGCTGTCCCACAACAGCGGTAGTTATGGTGGAGGGGAGAGGCAGGGCTTATTTACCTGGTTTAGGGCGCGTTTAGCTGGTGTGAAGCTTATTTACCTGGCATGTGGTTTATTTACTTTTTATAGACTTCACTTACCCGGCCGGGGCTTGTTTGTGTGGTGTCAATTTCGACAGCCGCCTGGTGAGAAGGGAAAAAGTGGCCTGAGGGGATGAGGGAAAAGCTGAATAAACCTGAATCGTGGTACTTTGGAGACAAGAAGCGTGGTGGCGTTTGTGGCTACTCCCTTCTGCGTGACCACTTTTCCCTCTGTCTCTGTAGTGAGAAAGAAAAGAAGCTGTAAATCATAGAATCACAGAATGCTTTGGGTTGGCAGAGACCTTAAAGATCATCTATTTCCAACCCCCTGCCGTGGGCAGAGACATATTCCAAAGGGCGATGCTTTTTTAGGGGTCCTACGCTAAGGTAAAGTTACAGGATTTAGGCTCCAGGTTAGCAAATACACAAACATTTCATCTCATTTGGGGCTTATTGGGTTGAGCCCAATTTCCATCATTTTGCTTTTTAAAGCATGGTTTGTACTGTATGGATTATAATTGCTGGATTTAAATTTTGTCTTTGTTTTCTCCTGTTTCGCTTGATTTACAGATACTGACACCCTGCCACGCATCCTCAGATAAAATGGGGAAACCAACTGGTGGGAGATCAGCAAAAAATCCTTTTAAATCGCAAAATCAACAAGGGCCTTCCAGCAAAAAAAAGAGACCAGACAAACAAGGAAAAAAACAAGGTCAAAAAAGACAGGTATTCATTATTTTGGATCAAACAAAGTAGAAAAGTAACCAAAGTGGGGGGAGGGGGGAAGGGGAAGAGGTATTTTTTCCCATTTTTTAAATTGGAATTTATAGAGAATAATTCATTTTCTCTTCAATAATTCAATTTCTCTTGAGGAAATGCCCAGTGTGAAGAGCTCTTCTGAGCAGCGTTCAATAAAGCTTTTTTTCTGTGGTCAGTGTCAACGACTTCTGCCAGGCACTGACCAGTGGATTCATAGAAATAGATGAATTGTGAATTGTTCTCTTCAGCAGGCCCCTCAGACAGGCAGAAGGGAAGTTAAGGAACGGAAGGACTATTCCTCTGCAGGTAGGGTCCTGTTCGTCCCTGTTAAATCTGCACTGTTACACCTTTGGCTCCAGTCTGACTGCACTGAGTCACAAAGCTGCCTATCCAGCTTTGATAAGTCATACTTTTCCCTTTTTTTTTCCTTTGTGATAACAGGAGAAATTGGTTCTTCAAAAAGGGTGAAGCTGTCCAGTGCTACAGTAGCATCTTGGCAGCCTCTCTCAGAGAACAGTCGGCTGTTCCTGGAAAACATAGTGGATTCAGTAGTGCTGTAAGTGCCAAATATCCTGGTGGTTCTTCTTGGTTTCCACAACAAATAAAGTAAAAATCACAGTATTACTTGAACTGGAAGTCAGTGTGATTTTTGATGTGTTTTCTGTGCTTGCAGGCTTTGTGATGAAAATTCTGCCTTTATTTTCTTTCCAGATCTGTTTTGTCCCAACAGAGGGAGAGAAATGGTGAAGTTCAGAAGCACCTCAATATACTGAAGGAGAAGTAAGGAATTATAAATAAGATTAAACAAAAGAGGGGAGAGATTTCTTCTACCCAGTTGTTTTGAGGGCAAGCTAAAACTCTCCCTCTGACATAAAGCTATATATCATGTTTTATAAAATCATTTCCAGGTTTTACTAAAATGGTCATGGTTTGGAAGCAGTTGAAAATGCTGCTTTTAGAACTTGATTTAATTTGAGAAGCAGAAGAGCCAGAACTTGGAAAATATTAATTAATGTCAGTTTATAGTCAGGGAGCGCAGAGGCCAATGGAATATAAACCACTTGAGGTCAGTGCAGTAGCAAACATGAGAATCCTGGGATTTGTTGTTTTGGTTCCTTCCTTTGACACCTACTCCACATGATTTTGGAAAACAATTCAAGGCAGTGTTTCTTTCTGCAGCCTTTTACTTCACTGGCAGCAATTAAGTTTAAAACTAAAGTGAGATTAGTTTTCCTCCAGAATTTTCTTTTTGCTTTGCAAAGAACTCCAAACAAATCCTGCTTTCCTTCTCCTATAATTAAGGGTCCTGAGAAGTTTCAAGACTTTAAAGGTGCCTCCAGGGAAGCTGGGCAACCTGAAGAATATCTGGAGCCTTCAAACGGCAGAGAAACAAATGCTTGAGACAAATGAGGAGTCTTTGGTACAATTGCAGGTACGAAAAGCAAAGAAGGGAAGAAATTACCTTACCAGACTGCTGGTACCTGTGCTGTTGTGGAGGAGTGCCCAGTGTTAATTGTTATCACCACTTTTGCTGCAAAGCTGTGTCTCTTTTTGGATGTTTTCTCAGTGGCTCAGTGTGTTCTATGGGAAAGACTCACCATCTCTAAAGTGAATTCTGTTCTGGTTTTGTGTCTCTTGTTTTAGGAAGAAATAACTGAAGCAGAGCGATCAGCAGAGCACATTGAGGAAAGTGTACGGCAGCTGCAGTACAAAATCCAGGTGCTCAAGAGACAGTTGGAGGAAGATGAAAAAGAGGCCAGGAAGGTATTTCTGATAAATATTCCTATAAGCTAGAGGAATGGGGTAACTTCCAGAGCTGTCCCTAACAAACTGTTTCTCAGGGAGTGTCATTTAAAAAGGGCCTCATTTGCCTTTGGGGATGAATCTTCTCAATCTTTCCAACTTCAGTTGCAGAATTAAGAAGTTTGGTTTCAGAAGTTGGATAATAACAGCCAGGTTGTTTTCCTAAGTGTGTGCCTGATACTTGGGGTTTTGGATTGCTTTTTCTTTGTCTTCCCTTTCTAGGTATTCCAGGAAAATGGCAGTGGAGCACTCCACCTCCCAGAACTCCCCAAGCAGAGTTTGCAGGCACCCACTTTGCAAGTGAGTGTGGAATATATATTTATATTTTCAGAGACACTTCGGTTATGAGAAGGAAGGCAACAGAATGTGCTTTTATCACTTAACCTCTGCCAGAGGGGGCAATTCTGAAAATTCAGAAAATTTGAATAGGTTTTCATTTTCCTTTTTTTTTTTTCCTTTTCGTTGAGAACTATCTGCTTATGTTCTAAAACCAGAACAAAACCCTGAAAAACTTCCCTGTCCCTGGAAGTGTTCAAGGCCAGGTTGGATGGGGCTCTGAGCAACCTGGTCTAGTGGAAGGTGTCTCTGTCTGTGGCAGGGCTTGGAACAAGCTGACCTTTAAGGTCTCTTCCAACCCAAAGCATTCTGTGATCTTTTGATTTAAAACATCACGTGTCTTTTCCTATAAACCCTATTGCCCTAGGGAACTTGTAATTTCTGAAATATATCTATAGCTACTGGGGGGAAGACTAATTCAGTGGGTTTGAATCTTCTTTGTTTTAGCTGTAGCTGGGCTGCATTAAAGTGAAATCCCTGTTGCACTCGACGAAAGCTGTTTTTTTATTTGTCTATCATTGTTTGCTTCCTTAGGAGGAAATTCTGAAGGTGAAGAATCAGAAGGGCCTTTTAAAGGATATGAATGCTATTCAGCAGTCAGCTGACTTGAAGAACTTGTTAACCCTCATTGAAAAGACCTATGAGAAGGTGGATTTGCTTTGAGAAGCCAAAGTGTCCATGCTGAGTTTGAAACTGCTTTCTTTCTAATGGCCTTCCCGTTGTGACTGCTGACTTTCTGTTAAAACATTTTCTATTAATATTGGTATATAAATCTGTAGATACAGTCTGGGACTTCAAGTGATGTATGTCATCTGTCAAGGTTTTTTTTTGGTTTTTCCGACCTGTGATGACTTCTAATGCTGATATATCCTGTCTGGAGAAGGGAGGGAAATGGATCCTGGGTTATTTGGGTGTTTTTACAGCATAAGGGAACTATTCCACTGTATTTGCACTTCCATATCTGTAAATCACTGAAGGCAGTGTCTTTTACCAAAGTAGCTTTTATTTGGGACTTCAATCTTTAAACCTGAAACAGGTAGTAAAAATAAGCTTATTTAATACTCTATTGTAAATACCCTGTTCAACTTTGTCACTATTTTTTAGTAAAAAAACCTCAGTGTCAGGAAATTGAACAATTTTTATCAAATGTACAAAATTGTTTTTACATGTTCACTACTTAATAAAAGAACCGACATAAAACCACATAAAGTACTTTGTAAGGTCAAATTACCTGCTGGAAGACAGCAGTGCTCTTTACACTGACTTGCCACATAAACTCTTGTTCTTCTGTTTACAAGCTGCTGCTACTCTTAATGAGGCAAGAACTAATTATTTCTCTTCTCCTGAGAGGGTTTGAAAGTCTCTCCTTTAGTTAGAACCATGAAATATCTCGAGTTGGAAGGAACCTGTAAGGATCTCTGAGTCTTAACTCTCTACTCCTCACAGAATTACTTAAATCAGGATCAGGAAAATCAGACTAAGAACTTGCTTTATACTGAATCACATGAAAAGGAATATAATTATTTAAAAATATTTCTCAAATTTGTGATCACTTGGCATGGGGAGCATTTACTGATATAACCATTACCCCAAAATAATTTAGTCCAGAGCATGGGATAAACATTTTCCTGCATGCCAGGAAAATGTTAAGTAAAGATATACTCCTTTGTTTCATTAAGGGTGATTTACTCTGGGGGTTTTGAACTGCCTGAATCACATAGATGCCTTTTCCTTTTAAAATTTTTTTTTATTTTGAAAAGAAAGTATGGAGAAAGGGCAGTGAGTAGGAGTCAGATACAGCTTCCACACAAGGAGGGTGAAATAGCAGTGACTGAAGAAGGAACTCCTGCATTACAGGGCTGGATAGTTACAGAGGCAAGCCATAATGACTTTAATTTAATTTTTTTCCCCAACACTGGGTGATTTATGATCGGCTGGCTGTGGGTGTTGTTACTTTGAGGTTGTCATGCACACATAAACAGGGCAACATAAATCCAGACATTTAGGAGGTGGCCCTAGCTCGACTTGACGGTGGATACTCGGACAGAGTTGCAGAATGATCAGATTGTTGGTTTTGATGAGATTTGAGGCCTCTTCCAGAAGGCTCACTGTTGATCTGTGCATGTGGAGCTGTGACCTTGTGGGATTTGACCCGGGAGCATCTGAAACTTCCATTTCACAAACCTTGGCTTTAGGTAGGTGAGACGTTTTCTGTGTGTGAACTTCATTCACTGAGTTTATCCATTTACAGAATACTCAGGAAATCTCAATGCACCTCTGGACTCGGGTCAGCTTGGCTTAAGGTTTTTCCTCAGAAGGGATCTTCTACAACAAGTACAGAACTCTGATTTCTCTGCATGTGGTAACGGCAGGTGTAGGGAGAAGAGCCAAGGAAAGAAGCTGCACTGAGGCACTGGGGAACATCAGGATATCCAGCCCAGCTTCAAACCCATCTGACTGGCAAGCTCACACAGCCCTTCTGTTCTGACAGCCTGAAACTCTGAGCATCCCACATTTATCTCCTAGTACAACCCAAGCACAGCTTCGTGGTCCATATGCCTTTTGGGAAAAACCTGGACTTGGGAGCATTTTTTGGGATATATTTTCAACAAACACTCATTACCGAGTGAAAATGGCAGCAAGAATAAGAAAGCTGAGGGTCTGTATTATTTAGCCAAGATTAGGTGATCTAAGAGATTAATCCTTGAGCCGCCAATTAGTTCACACTTCCGGTCCATTTCTGCCCTCCCCCAACAAATAAAAAATAAAACAACACCACTTTGGTTCAGCAGTACTGGAAACCTTGGCTGCAGTACAGATTATATTGGTCAAAGCATTAAGAAGACAGATGTAACGCAAAAGTAAATGAAACATTTTTGAAACACAGTGGATGGTGAGTAGAGCTCTAGGACCGTGCTACAGCACACATTTTATAGGGTTTGGGGATGATATTAAATGAAATGGCGGGGCTGAGGTCCAGGTCTGAGTTGGAAACTCCAGGTGGAGGGTGGAAGGTGAACCTCTGCAGGAGACTGGTGAAGAAGAGGAAGAGCTCCATCTTGGCAAGAGTCTCTCCAGCACAGATCCTCCGCCCTGGAATGAAATGCAGAACGACCACAAGAAAACCAGTAAGAGCTGCTTCCTCAATATTGGAAGAAAAAACCCCTTTTATCAGCTCTTGCTCTGGAAAAGGTCAGTGGGAATCCAGAAGGCTTGAATGTTACATCCCGGGTATGAGTAAAGAACACAGTAGATTTTAGAAGTCTGTTGGGTACAAGTTATCAGAGACAGAGGAATTTTGATCTTCAGAGGTCTCATACCAAAGCCAGCTGGTGATGGTTTTTCTTTTCCTTTGTCTAAATACTCGCATTTGGAGAGAACTGTATGGAAATGTAGTCTGAATTCCTTAACTCCAGTTTTCAATAAAATCTGAATTTCTTCTTTATTTGCACATTTTTGTCTACTCGGCTCAATTTTTGAATCCCAAACCAACATGTTTAGTCTAGACTTTAGTCAACTCAGGTGATTTTTTATACTAAAATTTGTCAGAAAATTCCGTGGAGACTCATAAGTGCTGGCTAGAATGAGACTGAGAAGGGAGGTGGGGGAGATATTCTACGGATATTCAAAAGTGCTGTAGATAAAAGTTTTTCTCATTTCTGTCGAATCCAGCAGCTTGTAAACTGCCTTATTCATAGCATGATTCAAGGCCAGAACTAACAAAAAACCTGAATAAAATTCGGTTTTAAAAAATTTTAAAAATTTGTCCCCTGTGTGACAGAAAGTGAAAAAATGAAGAGCTGTTGCACGGCTGTGATATGAAATAAGCTCTCCAGGGAATTCCCAGACCTGACATTCCCTGAATATTCTTTTAGCTGGGACATCTAGACTTAAATCTAAAAATGAAGGCCTGGGATTTGGAAATATCCTAAGTTCTTGTATGAAAAAACCATTATTTACTGCATGTTGGATGGTGTGACGAGAAAAAAATCTTACTCAAAGATCATGCAGAATTGAAAATATACAAACAGGGTCTATAAAAAATGGAGAGTGTTGTGGATAGAATAGGTAAGTTAGGCAGAGAGTGATGTATGGGAACTTAAAAAGAGCAGTTACAGAGCCTGCAAAGCAGGAGAAATGCCGGGGAAGGAGCAGGGCTGGAATCTCCCATGCTTTGGCAAATGGTGCAGGTGTGTAACTCACGTGAATGTCACGCTCTGGGGAAACCTCAAAGGGCAACCCCCTTCTGTCCTTTGATTTTACGCAGAATTTGGGGGTTTATATGGCAGCTCCTCCTTGTTGTCACACTATATGACATCTTGGCCCAGCCGACATGATTTGTGACTTTTTAAAAGGGACGTGGAAAAATGAAGCAGGGAATGCACAGAAGCACCTTTGCTGTGTGTTCTGTGTAACAGTAAGAGAGAAAGTACCTGCTGAAAAAGGCATGAAAGCATCTTTCTTCATGAATTTCCCATTGGCATCGAGGAAGTGCTCGGGGTAGAACATGTCTGGTTTCTCCCACTGCGATGGGTCTTTCAGGACTGAGGTCAGTAGAGGGATGATGTAGGTTCCCTGCAAAATCAGACAGAGAAATGGATCCCTGGACAAATTCCGAACAAGGAAATGTTAGAAGACGGATTCCTGTAGGCTTCTCACCTTGGGAATGAAATAGCCTTTGAGGGTGACATCTGCAGCGGTCTCGTGAGGCAGATCCAGTGGCAGGATATTGGCAAACCTCTGAATTTCGTGGATGACAGCGTCTGTGTAAGGCATCTGAGCTCGGTGCTCAATCCGCGGCGGGTTGGACCCGATCACTTGCTCTATCTCTTCCTGGACCTTTTCTGAAGAAAGAGTCAACTCTAAGATACAAAGACTCATTCACCCCTGATGCACACTGTGCTTTACTACCGTAAAGTATAATAGATCTGGAGTACAAACTATAAATTCTCCAAAAATCTTTTTTTTTTCCTTTCAGAAATAATGGGAGGTGAAGAGGACTACAGTGTTTGATTGATTCTTTAGCAACAGGAAACCTAAAGATTTTTTTTTCTGTCCTCTCTTCTGTCTAAATATTCTTGTTCTGCCCAGGGGTTGTTTCAAAAATCCTCATTTGACTCCAAACCACCAAAATCCTCATTTGACTCCAAACCACCCTATACCATCAGCTGGAATGGAAATGCCAGAAAAAAGGTAATTTCCTGAATCTTCTCAGGTTCCTAAAGCCTCAGTACAGTCCCCTTAACACCTGCACAGGCCTTGGGTTTATCAACAGTTTCTGAGGGAAACCTGGAGCAATTTAATGGACCAACACAGGACAGCTTTTTCCCTATTAATTAAAGGGATTTCCCTGAGTGAAGGGCCTGGCCTGTATGAACTCTGTGTTCTGCTCCTGGCTGACCAGTGACGCTCGCTGGGTCTGAGCCACAGGGCACAGAGACAATAATTGCCTGGAAATCTCAGCTATTTCTAACTTGGCCAATATTAACAGATGTGTCGATCCTCCAGGTTCCTGTTTGGTCCCTGATGCCCTGAGTGTAACAGTATCTACCATAAAAACACTTACTCTGGATTTCAGGGTACTTTAGCATCAGCAGAAAGCCCCAGTTTAATGTGGTGGAAATTGTCTCAACACCAGCAGTAAACAAATTGCTCACCAAGCTTAGCAAGTTGCCATTATGGAAATACCCATTGGTAGTGGATTTCTCCTGAAAAAAGTGATTGAGATAAAAGGATGAAAACTTAGAGCATTCCATGTGAAAATGCAATTTATGTGGATAAACATTTGCTAAGAAATAAATCCTATATTTTTAAAAAGTGTGAAAGACAAGGAAGAGCTTTGGGCTGGTGCCTGGAGAAGAGTGCTGACATCTCTCTGTATTTACTGGGGCCAGCTGCAAAGGGAGCTGCTTTCCCCATGGGGAAGGCAACCCAGACATATCAGAGATCCCAAATAAGAGTCCAAGAAAGCCCAGACAGTGATTTCATTCTGTAATACATTATGTTTACAAAAGAGCCAGAAGGGCTGGGACAACAGGGAGAGCAGATAAAAAGATGCATCTTTGGTAAACATATTGATACAATCTGAAGAAAATAAATAAGGATAAATGTTTGCTGATTAAAAGAGGTGGGAATGTCAACAGTGTGAAGTATCTGTTCAACTCTGCTAGATATGTTTTCTCAAAGACAGCTTCCCTAAAGAAATTGAGCTGTAATTGTAAGGAGTGAAAGGAAATTGTAAATGTCTTCATAGAGCCATAAAATTTGGAATCAACAAGAAAAGGTTCAGTTACCTCCTGCTGTTTAACCAGGAAAGCATCAATTAAACTTCTTTGGTCATTTTTGTCCAGGTTTTTGAGCTGCTCTCCAAAAGTGACTTGTACATAAGCGTGGAATTCGTCTCTGTTTCGGAGGATAGTCTTGTTAGCCCTTAGGAGGAATCCAAGGTATGGGAAGAGATTGTACATCTACAAGAGTGGAAGTTGTCAGAGAGAATTTATCAACCAGAGCTCTGAAAACACTACAGAAACAAATTAGTAATATTTGGCCTATTTTGCAGATGCAAAGTCAAAAACTTCAGATTAATATTTTGTTCTTTAGAACATGAGAAAGTGACTGGATGAATCCATGATAGAAAATTCATCAAGGGCTACTGAATAGATGTAAAAACCTTGCCCCAAATTACTATTTTTCAGGAGTAGTGTAGGTGTCAGACTCAAACAGCTGCAAGTTGCCACCAGGGAGACGAAAATGTTGGCCAGCAACTTTTTTGATTGTTTTAGCCAGCTCCTCCACTAATATTTTTTTCACTTTTTCAAAGCCTAGAGGAACATAAATCAATCCAGGGTGTGGCAGAATCGCATGCAAGTATCAGAAGGTATCTTTTACTCATTACCACTCTTCAAACTATATCTTAAATATGTTTTTGAGAGACTGGGGGCTTGATTGTTGACTTCATGATTCCCAGACTGTCTCTCAGACTTTGTTTTGTTCCAGAAAGTGCTTTGTAAACCTATTATCTCTCAAAGTGTCAGATTTTCCTGTTTAATAGAAGACACTGACTACCAGCATTGCTATTTTCCTGTGGCATCCAGCGGAACAGCAACACAAACATGAATCATTACCGTCACCAAAGGTTTCCCAGCGAGCCTCATGCTTTCATTGGTCATATGTAAAAGTCTCACAAATTTGGAGTCTTTGTAGTCAAACCGCTTTCCAAGCAATATTGACACAATTATATTAGCAACTGCTGCATTAATTATTTTGCTGGCATCGAAGGGCTTTCCTAGACAAGGAACAAGAGAATATATTATATATTGTGGCAAGAGATGCAATTTGCAAAGGTAAATTTTATGCTAATTATTGCTGTTTATTTGTTATGATTGATTGCTATTATTGATTAATTATCCAAAGTCAGAATACCACACCAAGACACAAAAATGCCAGAGGAGCCAAATTCGTCAAACTGAAGTACATTCATAAAAAGGTCTGAGCTTGAGAAGGCTCAAAAAGCTTTTGCATACTTGGACAAAACCTTAGGGGAGGTGAGGCTCTGTCACAGGGTGCCCAGAGAAGCTGTGGCTGCCCCATCCCTGGAAGGGTCCAAGGCCAGGTTGGATGGGGCTTGGAGCAACCTGGGATAGTGGAAGGTGTCCCTGCCATGGCAGGGGGTTGGAATGAGATGAGATTTAAGGTCCGTTCCATCCCAGACCAGTCTGCGATTCTGTGATTCCACAGGTTTGAAGAATGAACGATCCACCCACCTTCCTGTGAGGCGATGGTGTCGGCCAGGTGCCCGTACTCCTCCACGATCCGATCCTCGATGGCCTTTTTGCCCATCCCAAAGTCTCGTAAGGTCGTGAGGGTAAACCTTCTCATCACCTTCCAGTTTTCACCGTGAGCAAAAACAACCCCTGAGACCAAGAGAAGAAGATTTTAAATAATTATGGTTTTTTAGGCATAGAATGGAGTTGTTTAGTAGCAGTCCCTTAAAACAAGTTAAATTGCATCCAGATGAGGAAAAACACAGCTGTGCCTTAAGTATTTTCAACCCTCAGCAACAGGTTTATTACACAAGCAAAGGATAAATTATCTAAGATTCATTTAATCAAATCTTAAGGAGAATATATATCCTAAGAGACCCTTGCCACTGAAAGAAAGTGGGCATTGGAAATTCAAGTTCGAACCTCTGGTCATCATAGTTTGGAAGTGGAATTGAACTGAGGTCTCTGATGACTGCAGGAAAAGCTTAAGTAGGCACAAATGTCTTTAAAATTTAGGTAAAGTCTTAAAACCTCCACAATCACTTTTTTCCACTGAAATTGTTACACCATTTAACTGATGACTTCAGCTTGTTTTTTTTTTTCAAATAAGAAAATAAAGTGAAAACTAAACTCCTATGCAATAATATCAAAAGATGCAGCTGCTAAAATGTTCACAGAATTATTCCCGAATTTGTCCAAGGATCTTTGAAGCTATAAATATGAAACTCTCATGCTAAATTAGAATGATGTTTTTGAGCGTGAAATTCTTCCTTTAAAACCCAGCTCAGTAGACAGTATTTCCCTTTTATAAATAACCCCCCAGTTCTCTATGGGTTACATGCTGTCTATTGTCACATTCTGAATTTAAAAGCACTATTCACCACTTGAAATGATGAGTAGCAGTATGGTACTAATTTCAGAAGAGGTGGTTCTGTGATAAGCCCAAAAAACCACAAGTCCAGAGCCACATCATGAGAGGTAGAAATGCGTCTCTGGCACAGATGCCCTGTTCTAGACCCTGAAAGTTTGTCACTACCCAGTATCTGTTGCTGTGGTTATTTTTAGAGTTATAGTTGTTTTGTTGCCACTGTCAGTAGTTTCAAAGTTGAGAAAATGTGTTGAAGTCAAGGAAATTGCTCCCTATTTCCAATGCCTTTTGTGATCTCTGATCCAAAGTGTTGTCCCAGGTTCTGCTTTGTCTATAGGGAAAAATAAAATTGAGTAGGTCAGGCTGATAAAGAAAAGTAAGACTAACTTACCATTTCCTTTGGTCAAATCTTCAAAGATTGGGATTTTAGGTCTCTCTGCAAATGCATCTGCCTGGTTTACAAGAGCTTCCTTCACTGTCTCATACCCAGAAATCACTACGACTTTCCTGTGCCCCATCTGAACACTGAAGACTGGGCCATATTTTTTGGACAGCTGTCAGGAGAAGAGAACAGTGATTTACAGCTTTTACAGCCTACAAAGAAATTCATCCCCCTTTCCAATGCTGCTTGTTTTCCTGCCTCTGGGTTAGTAACATGGTAGATATTTTCCTGAGTACAGGGAAAGACATTTGATTTAAATGATGGGAATGTGCCAGACATTGTGATGGATAATGATGAAATGGCTCAGCTGGGAGAGGAGTCCTGTTGTGTTAACTGAGCAGAAGTGTCAACAGCTGAAACCCGCAGACAGCAAAGGATTGCACTGACAGCTCTGTCTTCCCTCAGAAACCCTTGTAAATTCAATTTTTGACTCATCTTTTCACACTCTCCATGCTATTTTGTTTCTTTTGCTTACAGGTTAACCCTGCTCAAACCTCTGCTATCATTAATGTATTGGAGAAACCCAGTTTCCTTCTGGGCCAGGATTTAGCATTAGGTAAATTCAAACTTTTTATACATAACTACATCCAGCATGAATCTGTCTCAGAGACAATATGGGACTTTGTAAGCTGGTACAGCTGGCTTTATTTTTATGTAACTCAGCGTTCCTGATTCTTCTGACAATTGGAGGCGTTTTCCCGACTGCACTTATTTTCTAGTGTGTTTGCAGAGAAGAAACAGAAGACAACTATTTTGCATCAAGATGCCACATGTTCAGCGAGTGGTAAGCAAGTCCAGCCAGCTGAAATAACAGGAGCAGTGATCCGTATCTGAATTACGCTCAACTCAGAATCAACCTCCAGTATTAGGATGGAGTCACTGAGTTGCAACAGAGACATGTTGGTTCTGTTGGCCTAAAAACAGATGGAACTCACTTTTGTCAACCTGATTGGGCTGTGTTGGAGAGCTACAGTGATATTCCAGATATTGCATCTAAGCAGTCTTTCCATTTCTGGGTGCAGCATCCATACAGGTTTGTTGGTGCAAATGTCCCTTTCAAAATCATCAGCAAGGAGGATGTGCAATTTCAATGTCTAAGCAGGAAAAACTCTAAGAAAGGAGCAGGTTTATAGAATCTTCTGACTCAAAGCCAGCAAAGCGCCGCAATAAACTAGGTAAAGAAAGCACTAGAAGAAAATGGGAAGATTTATTATTTGAGCAATGGTTGGCCCTGAATATTAAGAGTATATAGTTATATCTTCAGATTTTGGGGAAGAAAGGAGGAAAGGGAGATGAGAAAGGTTGATAAATCAGTGAAGGCAAGACACTGCAGTCACAGCTCCAGGTACATCAATCAGTGGAAGGCAGAGACGGTTACACCACATATCAAAATCACTCCTTATTCAGTTGCCTTTATCTCAAAATTACCACAAAAATAAGGTGAGCACTTACTATTAATTTGAGAATTGTTGAAGGCTGAAACCTGGGTGCATGGAGAAAGTATTACAGTAAAAAAAAAGCTGCATTCACCATTTTCTGCTCAAATAACCATCTCCTGCCCCTTGCTAAAGGCTCATCAGGTGCAATAAGAGAAACTCTCTGACATCTTGAACTATGGGGCTTGGTGAAATGTGCAATTACAGGACCAATAGAAAAGAAAATGAGTACCTGTAGATAAGTCCTGTAGGGTCTCTTCAAATCAAACGAAAGGACGTTTCCAATTATAGGTAATGGTCTTGGTCCTGGAGGAAAATTGTGTCTTTGGTTGTTCCAGAAACCTGTTGCTTTCAAAATGGATAGAAAAGCCAGGATCAACGCTAAAACAATGGAAGTACTGCTGTTCCAGAAACCTGCTGTTTTCAAAATGGATAGAAAAGCCAGGATGAACACAAAACCAATGGAAGTGCTGCTGTTCCAGTCCATCTCTATTCAGCCCAGTATTTGCCACAGCAGAGAAAAGAGAAAATGTGGACTCTGGATCTCTGTCCTCCTGAAAGAATTTCGCTTGAGAGGCTCTTGTGTTAGTCCATAAAGCTCTTTTCCAGTGAAGGGTATGTTTTGCTTGCAATTGGTGACTTGTTCTCTTCCCCTGTGCTTCCTAATGAATCCTCAGAAGGGTACAGGGGCAGATAAATGTTTGCCAACCAGCGTGTGACTGGGTGAGAGGGTCGGTCACTGGGCAAGTGTGAAAGTCCAAGAACATGGATAACTGCAGGTCATCAACCTGATGTTTGCTATAGAAGCCATAAATTCTGCACACTGTCCAGGTTACTGATTAATCATGCTTTTGTCATTAGCACAGATATCCTTGATACCCTTGAGAAATCAAAATTGCACTGTCCAGGGGTGTAGCGCACAGAGATTTATTTTTTTAAGTGTTTAGGGGTGGCATAACTTTGATTCCATTGAATTCATTGGGAATTTCAAATCACAGAATCACAGAATGATTGAAGTTGGAGTGGACTCTGGAATTCATCTGATCAAGCTGGGCCACCTAGAGCCTGTTGTCCTAGACTATGTCCAGACAGGTTTTGAATATCTCCAAGGACCTAAAAAATTCTATCATCCTAAGGAGGGAGACTCCACAAACTCCTGGGCAAGCTGTGCTGGTGCTTAGCCACTCTCACAGTATAAAAGTGTCTCCTGATGTTCAGAGGGAGCCTCCTGTGGTTCAGGGTGTGCCCACAGCCTCTGGTCCTGGCACCAGGCACACACTGAGAAGAGTCTGGCTCTGACTTATTTGATCCTGCCCGCAGGTGTTTGTACTGATAAGATCCCCCTGAGCCTCCTCTCCTCTCACTAAGCGAGTGAACAGCAGAGGAGGAGGTGTTGAAAGAAGAAGCCAAGGTAAAGTCTGGCCAGAAAAGTTGAGCCACAGCCCACAGAACAGTGTCTGGAAGAGTTTTCTGGTAGAAATCTGAGCACTAAACTGCATGTGGCCTGGAGGCCAGAACATGAATGTTGTATGAGGTGAAGTGCCTCAAGGCTGAGCCTTGTGTCCTTCTTTCCCAAAAGCATCAGGATCCCTGCAGAGATGTGACCGGAGGCAGAGGAGAGGAGGGAATGGGGA
>VYZT01054433.1:238-13939 GCA_013400735.1 Pomatostomus ruficeps
CCTGACTGATCCACAGATAATTGTGTCAAGTCTTAGGTGTCAATGCATATGCAGGTAACCCTCAACCAGAGTACACTGTCCCATCACTTCTTTTCCTGGCTAAATTGTCATTATTCTAGTAAGTATGTAAATTATGTAAAAGTTTGTATAGCTATGTAAAAAAAAATATATAAATAAATTTCCAAATATAGTAATGAAATGTAATATGAAGACATGTAAAATAAACCTAAAAGATATAGAATGCATAATATTAGCTATATGTATATATAAAATCCCATAGTTAGTGAGTTTATGTCAGTACAGACTTTCTGTAGTATTAGAATGTTATTTTCTACTGAAATGCTTCCTATTTAGGTGTCAGCTCTTAAAATTTTACTGGTATTTTAGATGTAGAATGATACTTTTTCTGTAGTGAGGTGAGATCTACTTCTTCAAATGACTTCAAGCTAAGCATGTTCTTCTCATGTGAACCGAGCTACAGCATTCTTGGAAATAAAAAGCAAACACCCAAACATAACTATTCCCTGTTATCTGGGAAAAAACATTTTAAAAATCATCTAGGGAATATTAAATTCTGATTTTTATTTCTAACCAAGACTTGTTCAAAATGAAAATATATGTTGCGTCTTATAAAATTCTGTGCATTTGACTTGAAGAATGGGAGTTCAAGTGTGCATCCAATCTACAAAACAGTAATTATTGTTAACAGTTTCCTCCTACTTGCCATTCCCTTGAAACTTATGGCATGAACACTGAAGTGATAGCGTCTTTGCAGGGTACATGAATACATTTTTAATATTCTATTACTGCTTTGGACAATTTTTAGTTTTTTACAGCAATGCGTCAAATATCGCAGTTGTTTAAAACTGAAATAGTAATTTTCCCCCTTCTATTTGTATTTTCAGCATCTGATATCATCTGCCATTAAAACTCAAGTAAGGGTCACTGCATTGTAGAGTCTTAGGTAGTGTTGCTTACCAACTCTACAGTCTATTTTGTTAGAGGATGGTCTCTTTCCAAGGGTCTTTCAGTCAGTCTCAGTGGTTTTATGTCTGGTCTTTGATCACATCTTTTGTAAAGGAGTTTTTTCTCCTTGGCTCTGTTGTGTCTTAATACTCTACAGTGAAGTTTGAAGTTCCAGTTTTTCATCACTCTGTATAGTATGAATTTCCCAACAGCAAAGGTTGCCTCTGTCTGGTTATTATAACACCATATTAGATACCAATGGAAAAAACAGAGCTTGTTTACTCTTAATGACATACAATTCAAGCAGTGTATAATACAAACCTTTGCTAATTTTGTTTCAACAGTTAAACATATTGGTCAAATTTGGTAAATGATGCCCTAAAGGACTGTGTTACAGATTACAAGAGCTGCAGGAGCTTGTAAGCTGCTTTCTGGCACTGAATTTTAATTAAAATACAAGGAGATCTTTTGTAATCACATACATGTGAGGACCAGGAAAAAAAAAGAAAAGAAATAAAAAATTTCACCTTTAGCTTATAATTGTACACTTTAACATACTTCTAGCAGCTATACCATGATATTTCAAATGTTCTGAATGTAATTCAGATAGGGAAGGAGGCAGCTGTTTGCATGACAGTTGTTCATGAAACAAGACTTTCATGTGCTAGGTCTCCATCCCTGCTTTCAGAAGAAGCTGTATTCACAGTTTGTCAATTTCTGTGATGGCTCCACTGGTATTGGGTTGGTGTCTCATTTCACATTTGAGGAGGGCCGAGGACTGCAGGTAGATAGTGACATGTATTATGGCTTCACATCCTCTTTCCCCTCTTGCCTTTTGTGCTCTGAGCAGTGTGGATTTCACCACAAGCAAGCTATTCCAAGTAGTTTTATTTTGGTTGGGGTTTTTTGTGCAACTTTCTACTTCACATGATAAGGAATTTCAGGAACAAGAGTAAAGAGGTGTCAGGGTTAGTGTGTTGTGAAATTTCCACTTCTCCCTTGCTTTGCTGGATAACTGAGGGACACCTTGCTGGATTTTTATTAATTTACTTGTCTACCAGTCCTATAGGTCTTTTTGTTTTGGGGATTTATCCAGTTCTAAATTACAGGTGAGTAGACACAAGCAACTTGCTTGTCTTGATTTGTATCAGCTGCTTCCAAAAGAGCTCTTCCACAAGTTTCATAGAGTATCTTCTATGTCTGATCCATAATATTGAAAACATAATATAAGGAAACATTTCCTAGTTTTAAATTCACATTGTGTAAAGTCATAGATTGGTATCCCAACAGAAACACATGCATGTAATGGTACCAAAAATACAGCAGATCCTTAGGGCACTAGTATTTTAGTCATACAAGAGCCCAGTGCTGTAAATTTTACTACAGTCAGGTTACAGACACAGTAAGTGATGAAAGGAAACAGTACCTACTTGAGTTCCTCTTCATGCAAACATTTCAAACAAGCTAAGGCAAAATGAGTAATGTGTCCATTAGTGTTCTGCAGGGTCATATATTCATTAATTCTTTTAAAGTGTGTGGTGGACCTCCTTGTGAATCATGAGAAAATACCAAGTCCTTGCAACCTGCTGAATGTCAAAAAATAGTGGAAAAACTTATTTAGGTTTTGTTGTGTTCATTCTTTTTAAAGCATATGTATCTGTGTACTTTAAGCTCCTGATAGGCTATTAATGAAGACAGTTTTTTCCCCTTTTCAATTCTTTTTTCTTTTGTACAGCAATAAAGCAGTTCTGCCACTGGCAACTCACAAAAGTAGAGAGAAGAAAAATTCAGGCAAAATAGTGTAACTAGAAGTCATTTTGTCCAAAGAAAACAGGCAAGGAGATGAGACTATTTTGTTGAGTTTTGACAACTCATGTTGTAACAGTGGGTATATTTAGGCTTCATGATAACACCCAAGAAAAACCTGAGTTCCATGTCCTGATAGACTCACCATTAAATTGGAAAAAAAAGTGTTTCCATGGAGTGTGAACATCCTCTGTCAGAGGATCCAGGCTGGTGAGGTGACCATAGCTTAAGAGGAAAAGTGTATCTTCTTGACTCAGCTGAGCAGAATTCGCTTCTCCCAACTTTCTCCCTCCAGTGAGGCAAATTTTGGCATCATCTCCCTTATGTTTGTGTGAACAAGCCCTTAGCAGCAGAAAACCTTTTTGACAGTGGGCTCAGGAGAGCAGGCCCAGCTGAGAGCTCCAGCCTGGTGTGAGCACAGCTGAAGCACCTCAGCACACACACGGTTGGGGCGGATGACCAGCGGATTCCACACTGCACCTCTGCAGGCACAGACCTCAGGGCTTGAGCCCACGAGGAATCTCTGTCTATAGAGCTGCAAGGGTTTGGAGAGGTTTCATCCCCCCCCAGGCCAGGCAGTGTGGAAGGACCTGCCTGCACACAGTTTGTGAAAGGCAGGCAGGCATTCCTTCTAGTGAGACTGCGCAAGTGAAACTGCGTGAATGGACACTCGAATGCATTTCAATAGGAGAAGTCATGTGTAGTGCTTTCTCTAATTAAAAAAAGTTTATGTGAATAATCTCTTAGGAAAATGGGGAAAACTATCAATTTTCCCACATTTTGAACTCTAGAATGTGACCCTGATAGGAGAATTACTTTTGCCAGCAGATTTTTTTTCATGAGAAATACTCTTTAGTCTGACATTTGAAACTTGTGCCAAAACCACTGGGGTCAAAAGGTAGAACTAAAAAATTCCAAAACTCCTTTTCTCCTTTTCTCTTTCTTTCCTTTTTTTTTTTTTTCTTTCTTTCTATTTTTTTTTTTAAGGAACAGGTATGTCTCTGTATAGAAATTAAAGGGATGGAGTGTTTTTGCCTTTCTAAAAGTTACTTATTCACTAGAAGTTTTACAGAAGAAAATGTTATTTACACACTGGGCAAATATGTTCTGTTTATATGCCAAGACAATTCTTGCACCATAGTAATTCCTTCTGAAGAAACAAATGTCCCCTTTCACATTACAGCTATGCACAGTTTATGTGAATTTTTCCAGGACTCCACTTTAGAAAAACTGCAGTAACACTTATATGTTTTTCTTTTCCTTCACGTGTAAGCTGTGACCTTTTTATCATGGCCCCATGCTTATACAAGCCAAAGCACTGGTAGGTGATAACCTGTAGGTGTTATGGAAAGTACTTTGCTAAACAGAAGCACTGCAAATTTTGTCAGAGAAAATAGTTTTACCATATCCGTATTAGAAGGGCAGACCAGAATAGCATTTAGGAGCTCAGACTTGATGCAAATGTGGGACTTTGTGATCCATGAAAGACACCCTTGATTTTTTCCTTTGTTTTGGGTCCCCTTCTATAAATGTTAAGAGGCACATTATACTTAAAGCAAGTCTCCTAACATTTGTTGTGCCAAGAATTCTGGTATTGCCTACCAGAGAATCCTTTAAATAAAATCTTGAGCCTGGGCTGAGTGATGCCTTTGGGATGCCAGTCCACTGGGAATTCTCCCAGGACACTTAACCCCAGCAGCCCAGTGAAACTGGATTCCTCTCAAAATAGAGTTATACAGATGCTTTATCTTATAACAAGATTGACAGACAAAATGTCAGCAAATAACATATAAAACAACCTCCTGCTCAGAGCAGGCTCTGAAAGTAAAGTGTGTAAGCCATGAAGAGACATCTGCCTCCTCAGAAGACTAAGACATATCTCCAAGGAAATCCTTGAAGTGTGGACTTCAAAAACATGTCATAGTTTTATTATATTTCAAACTAACCTTGACGTTTTAACCATACCAGGCACAGACTTTTAGAAAAGTTGTGCACAAGTTTGAGTTGTGAGAGGGGAATTGGTTAATTTCCTTTTTTTATGAGTTTAGTGCTATAATCAAATTTATTTTTCCTGTTGGCCATGTCTGTAGATATCCCAAACTGATTGTGCACAAATAAACATCTGTAAGACAAACCTTTAGTGGGGCAGAGGTTTCTGTCCATTATGAATAGCCAAAGTAAAGCTGCTTTTTCTGGACTAACACCCCGCACCCACATCGCCTCCACCAAGAATTCTCAATAAAACCCAAGAAGCATTTTTAAAAACTCATAACTGCTCAGATATTCCCAATTGCATATCTTCAAAATGCTTTGCATAACACTAGGATTAAGCATTGTTTGCTTTGAGTCACCTGTGCCTTGGAAGCCAGCAGTTACAGGTTTGCTTTTACTCTTGATAGTGCCTTACTTTACTGAAAAAATACTGATTTTCTTGCTAGCAAGTTCCTTTTCTATTGGAACTGATCATGTCATTCACAAAAGACTAGTGACATTATTCATGTGATGTATAAGATGTGATTCACAGAAAATCTTCATAGATTTTAGCGATGCAGAGTGATATTATCTTGATAAGCAGAATTTTCTAAACACCTTGTGGAAATTGTAACTTCCTGATGTTGTCCTACATTTTAAAATGAAGGCAAAAATTATCAAAAATTAAATGTGCAACACAGGTTTTATACAGTAAGTTCAAATACAGATATTTCCTGTAAGAAATGCATCATTTTATAAACATATTTCCTTTTTTCTGGAGAAGAATTTGATCAGTATTTCCTGTGTTTTAGTACTCTTGACGTATTTGTTATGATTGGTCACAGGAAAAGTAGCTAGACATTTGGCTAGTGGAAATGGAAGATATATTATTGTTTTCATTACCAATGGTAGCTTCACTGTTAGTAGAAAGGAATGTATTTTCTTTCAAAAGGCCATAGGTTTCCAGATTGTAGGTGCTTTAATGAAAAACAATATTGATATGGTGTGCGATTAATATAAGATAAAACATTAAAAAAGAAAATTCTGAAAATATTTTAGTTAGGTTACTTTTTCCTTGCATTTTTCCTGCCTGTGAAGTGAGGGCAGGCCTGTGTGTTGGACTTTTGAAAAACTATTTGGTTTCAATTACCAGCTTTTATAGAGTAAAATGTTTCTTAGAAATGCAACAACATTAGGGAGCACTTAAAATTTGAACCATTCTTTTTGCTGGGACAGTTTAAAATCACCTTAAATTTTGTATTAACTTTACATCTTTGTTTAAAATTTTATTATTAAATTCAAAATTTAAGGCTAAGCTACCCTGACACTGTCTCTTTAATAAAATGTCAGCATATAGCAAGCACTCTGGATATGCTTTAAATTTTATTACTGTAGAGGGTTCTTTTTTGGGGGAGGGGAATGCAGGAGGGATATTGGACAATTCAGAGCAAAGGGGAAGAAAACCTAACAAATTCTTGGGTACCATCCAATTCCTGAGCTAAGCCATGAACTCCATATTTGGCTTGAAATAAGGAATTTTCTCCGCAACAGCTGTCCCTGGAGTCAATATAAACTATTCTAAAATATTTCGTTACCAGAAGAGAGGTACTGCAGGAAACACAACCAAACTGTTGAGAAGCACTGGCCATTGCAAGGGAGCCCTGATTCACAGACTGACATTGCATAACAGTGCAGATATTTCCCTGCATGCTTCTAATGCTGTGGCAGGTTATATAATGAGAGGGCTTCCGAGGCACTGAAGTCATTCTTTTTGGAGGAATGGCACAGAGATCAATAAAGCTGTTTGTGAGGAAGGGAGGCAGATTCAGGCATGATGATAGAGGCTGAATTACCTTTCCTTTAATACTAAGAAGACTTCAAAAAAGAAACTATGGTGTTCACCTCTGAGCCTGTCTTGGTATATTTTAAAGATGACTTACTGCCCCAATAAATGATGATTTTTGGAAACAATACTTTCTGACAATGGAGGAAAGACAAAACCTTGTTAAGACCTAAACGGAGCAATAGAATTGAAAGTACCCTTTGAGTAAAATTTTACCATTTTGAACGAGCTATGTATACAATCAAAGTCTTGAAATGCTACTTAAAATTAAGCCTTAATAAAGACAGTACTCTTCTTCTTCCCCTTGTAAATCTTCATAAAATCAGGACAAAAATTTCTTTGTAATATGCTGCTTGACTCCTCAGCTGCTGAACTGAAACCTTATGCTAATTTAGTGTATGCAAACTGAATAATGAACTGAGACTGAGATTACCTACTCTAGGTTGTAGATTTATACTGCTAGAAAAGCAGCAACCTTACTGTGTATTTAAACAATGTGTAAAAGAGGGTGCATGCAAAATAAAGAATGTCAGGTAGATACAAACCAGAACTGGCTGGAGTAAGGGGACTGGGGAGCTGCATCTTCTCTTATGGAACATTTTGCAGCCTGCTGAAAACTGTGTGTGTTTTATTATCATCAAGGATGATGACTATTGTTGAAAACTGAAGTATAGACATAGAAGGCTTGGATGTAACTTCTGCAAAGCAAGTATTACCATAATGCATCACTGGAAAGAACGGTTTTTGCAAGATTTCTCCCCTTAAGGGCTGTTAGAAAGAATGCAATAAAATGGGTTTATTTTGAACTGAAATGCAACAACTGGCAAGAGCTGTCTTGCAGCTGATGCAAAAGATTAAACCTGTCTTGAGATTGAATGTGATAAACACTAAGAGGTTGAAACTAAAGCCTTTAGCTCACAGGTATTAAATTAAGATTGCTGGCAACAAACTCATTCATAATTTGGATGTTATCTGTCTCAGATGTGGTTAACCTCATTCTGTTAAACTGGAGGACTTTTTATACTGTTACTAGAAAGAGCACAGCATAAAAAACCCCAAACCAACAGCTTAACATTTGTTGTGGAAAACAGAGACAGCGTGGGAAGATGGTGGTAAGGCATAGCAAAAGGAAAAAAGACAGACAAAGTAAACATATAAATATATGCAATATATAAGAATGCAATTAACTGTGGGTTCTGAAAACATGAAGCTTTTTCTTGTATTGCCCATAGTTTCAGGGGACCGAACAGTTCCAAATAATGATTAAATTTTGTATTTTCTAAACTGAGGCAAAAGTTAGTATTAGATTTCTGTATATAATTGCTGTCTTCTTCAGCAAAACTATTGCCTTGAATGAATGACAGTATCATTTAAAATTATGCCTAAACATAGGAAACAACTTGTTATATAAAATGGATGTAATATGTTTTGCTGAGCAATAACTTCTAAATGAACAGAAGCCATTTCCTAGGGACAGTCTTCCAGAATAATTTTCTCTGAAGCCATGTCAGTGGCTGAGACAGCCAGCACGTGCAGTCTGGCTCTCACCCCTCCCCAGCAGCCAGACGTTAGATGCTCTGACAGGCTGGTGGAGAGCCCACAGTGATGTTCTACATCCCCCCTAAAGCTGACTGCTCATCTGCCTAGGACAGCTAAGGTGATCTACAGGTAAAACCACAAAGGGCAGTGTTGTATTTAGTTACCTTTGCTGCTTGTAGCTGGTTTGGCCAGCTTGCAAAATGATACCTTTCACTTCTGCCCCTGGTAAAAAAACTGCCTTTGGCTCTCTAACTTCCAGATCTACATGGAGAATAAATTAAATGGTGTTCAAAAGAGATTCAGATAAACTTAGGACGGATGTAGAACTGAAATGCATGCCCATGCTGTCAAAGAAAAACCTTCTAGAAAGCAGAAAGCTCAAGTTAGAAATATTTGAATTCATAAAAATTCATCTCTGTTGTAACCCCTAAATGAAGTTCATTCCCTGGAGATAAATAAATTTTTTTTATGTATATTTTTCCAGTAAAGTGCTGATATTTTCTGCATCTGCTTGCAGATCTGGTCTCCTGTAAGAATTTATGTTGCATAAGAATATCCAACATTTTGAATGAGATCTCCTTGCGGAATTTATTATCTTCAAGTTTTATTTTGCATAATATAAATTGGGCTGTTGATACTTGGTGAATAATAATAAATACTAATTTAAATAGTGCGATAACTTCATAAAAATATAATGGAAAATGTTCTGAGAAGTTCTGAATCCAGGGTTTTAATTCTATTAGTTAATATATAATTTAACTTTTCTGTACAAGGTTTCTAATTAATAATGTGTGGTTTTCAAGTTCCAGACAATTGCTGATTTGTTTTGTTATGGGACTTCTGCAATGTAAGAGGTTTTTTAAAGCTGTAAATCTGCACTGTATAGTAAATCACATCTTATTCCTGTGAATTTTACTGAACATATACTTACAAATAAAAATTAGCTCTCAGCTATCAAATATTGACAATTAATATCTCCTGAAATAACTGATTTTATAAAAATATCCAGTAGAATGTATACTTGGTACCTGGGCACAACCTGCACTCAATATGGAAGCAGGTTTATAAGCATTAATGTGATAAAATTTATGATGCCCATAACGTTCATTTCTGTGAATGTAAAACCTTGAGTTTTAAAATTGTTTGCTGTTAGAAACAAAACAAACTGGATGGAATTCTGCTTCAGACTCAGAAAAGTGTTTTAGGGAACAGTTAGGGGGATTATTTTATTTTCCTCTGAGGACAGCGCTATGACTGTAAGCATCAAGGTCTTAAGTAGACCTGGTTTACCTTCATTTGGTCCAAGTTTGCTCTAAGTGGCTACAGATATATTAATGAGATGTGTAGCTGTACTAGTAAAACAGGTCTCATAGTTCCTGGCTGTGGCCCAAGCCAGCTGGTACACTCACAAAGGAGACCTAGCTGTGAGACCTTCCAGGAACCATTCCCAGAAGCTGGTTTGGATGCTTCTACCCTGCTTTCATGGGTGGATAGGGAAGGGTATACAGGTGGTGTGCTCTGTGCATGGCTCTTGGGCTCAGGACCAGCAAACAGTACCAGTCCTGCTGTGAATATATCCAAAACATCCGGCAAGGCTGAATGGAGCACTCCCCCTCTTGCTTATAGAAGTCTTTTGTGGGTAAGAACAATTTATCAGGACCTTCTGGAAAAATACCAAATAGGAAGTTTTTGTTATGCTCCAGAAAAAAAGTCTGTGCACAGTGCTTTAGCAGAGAAGTCTATTTTGCAGGGGTCTGCTCCTTAGCAGCTTATTTTCTCCCTGCTCTGCCCAAAGCCTCTGAACTACTCAGAAACTCTGAGAAACTTTGCCATTCTGGGCCTTATTTCACTCCTGACATGAGCTGGGACTGTTTCTTTGCAGATCATGCAGAGCTAACACACCCCAGGACATTACCCTGCAAAGTCTCCCATAAATGCAGGTGGACAGACAGCTCCATTTATCTCTCCAGCAGATGTGCTGTCTCTTCCTAGTGGCTCATCCTACTGAAAAACATAGTTTCTTACCCACTTTCTGCCCCTTTCAGAAGAAAGAGTGAAAAAATTTCCTCAAATCATATGACTACTACTGTAGTGAGAAAAATAATGTATAAACATGAATTTTGTACATAAAATATTTATGGTGAAATCTAAGATTCTTTCCCCTGGGCTTGACTTCACATAAATGTGGGCCAAAATCAGGACCCGCAACACAGTCTGCTGGTGATTTCAGTCTCCCAGAGAGAGGTGGGTCCCCAGGGCACCAATTATTTGAGTTATAATATATTTGGCATTCCAATACCTCCATCTGAAATTCATAATCTCCAGGACTAAGAGGTCAAAAAAACATTTGGAAACAACTGACAAAGGCATTTTCTTGTTGTTACTGTTTCTGGGATTAGTGTGGAGACGTTTTCTGCAAACTTTAGTTCAAAGTGTTCTGCCACTGCACCTCTAGTCCAAATGTTGTGAAGAAATTAGTATCTCTTGACTAGACCTTAACATTGCAACTATTCATGGCCATACCACCTTCTTTTGGGATCTTCTCAAATCTGACAGGCTAAATAGGGTAGGGCATGTTGGGAAACTTCAGGGGAGAGGCTGCAGTTGAAACTAAGGGCAATCAGCAAGTTACTTTTGTCATAGCTTTCCTGGTCTTGCACTTAGCTTTTCATGCAGGTCTTGTTGCTCAGTGTGACAAAGTCAGTGTCTGGTGACATGCTCAAGTTCAGCTGCCAGGTTTTTGGGTCACTCAGCGGTGTGTCAAAACGCTTTGCATCCACACTGCCTTTGTCCTTACCACATCATCATCCTATGGTAGACATTGCGCAAGCTGGTTGTGAGGCTTTTATTGAGAGGATCCCCAAAGTATGGGGGCTGGGACTATCCTAAGCTGTTGCATAATGGTGTGGTTGTATATCTTGAGATGAGTAGGCTCTGCTTTTGGGGGCCTGCATGAGCAACCCAGACAGGCAAGTGTGTTCATCACCCTCTGCTTGCACTATTATGGGCTGTGAATACAGCCTTGAGGGGCAGCAGGGAGTCCCTTTGGTGCAGAAAGTAAGAGTGATAACATGTTTCTACTGGTTCTACAAAGTTGGGCATCTTTCCAAATCTGTTTTTTTAAACAGATTTCAAATATCTTGCCCTTGTCTTAAAGAGGGGCTCTGAGAACAAAGGTACCAATGAGTGCAATATTTTAGGGTACCATTCCAATAGAGACCATTTGTATATATATTTGTATATATTGTCTTTTATATGACAAGTCTAAGATTTCAGATGTCCTTTATTAATTTATTGGATATTAAGTGTTTCACTTTGGAAATTATGTAATAAGGAAGTACACTGTCATTTGGCAACATTCATGTTAGAAAAACACTAGCTTGGACCTGGTAAGAAACTATGGAAGGCCTAGTTAGTTCTTATATTTGTTGTAAGTTACACACCAAATGACTTTTGTCTGTAAGACAAATAGGTTTTCACTTTTTGAAATTGTTTTTCAACACCATCAATATGGTGTAAATTTTGTTAAATAAAAGTTTTGAGTCTGTCTGTGTTAGTATTTTCCCAGGCTCCTTTAATGCCTGAGGGAATAATTTATAGGGCTATAATTTTGTGGGTTACTGTGTTATGACCATTTATAAATGTCTCCTTAGGGCACTAAAAGGGCCAAGAGTATGTAAATACAAACACAAAACAGAAACAAATACCTGCAACATGAAGAAACCTACAAGGAGAGAGACCACATGACCTAACAATTCAACTCCACTTAATGGCTCCATTCACCTCCAAACGAAATAAAAGCCTGTTTTACTACTGACCATGGTGAAAGAAGAATTGAATGCTGAAACCTCATCTGTAATGTGACAAACACCTAACTCTGTGTTTGATAGTATTCATACTAATGTGTGTATATATATATATATATTTATTATTGAGCATCAGTGCTTTACTACCAAATATAACTCCTTGTTCCCCTTTCCCTCCAAGTTTAATAATGAGTGTTTTGCTGTACTCCTTTAGCTTTGGGCTTGACTGATCAATAAACTCTGTATGATTTTTTATGTTGGAGTAGTTAAAGGGAACTGTTGGCTGGGACACCTGATGGGAGTCAGGCCTTGTGTTTCCTGTTCAGAGTTTACGGAGAGATACGTACTCCCACAGGGGGAAATGGGAGCTTTGCTGGGCTGAGCTGCCCTGTGGAAGCACACACCTTATTATTGAGGCCTCCAAGAATCAGTCATGGACAAAAAATTTCTTCTCAGGTCATTTTTACTAAATCTATGTCTAGTTCAGATCAACTTCTGAACATTGATATGGCTCGAGAGAAAGAAAGAGAGAAAATCAGCAATAAAAAAATCATGAGCCAAAACCTTTTCTCTCCCTCTTTCCCAGGCTCAACTTCCCCTATATTTGTCAGGGTTAAACACAGCTTGTCCTATTTACTCTGGTTAGGTGACAGGTGACACTGGAGGTCTGGGATTGTGTTCATAACTATTTTTTCTGCTGCTCTCTTCACTTATTTATTTTGTTCTGTTGCACTTTGCTTCTTACAGCATTTCCTCTGCTGCTGTTTGTTTCTTAATATTTTTCTTCGCTGCTATTTGCTTCTTCAATGTTTGTTTTTATTTGGTTTTGGTTGGTTGTTGTTGTTTTTTTTTTTAGCTACACTGCTGCTTAGTGTCTTTCCTTTCATGTCATAGTCTCGCGTAGCTTTCATAGTGTCTCCCTGTATTGGTGTGGAACACCTGGGGCCTGTGGTCCCACAGAGATGTCCCTGTTGCAATGTGGGTCCCCTGTGGACTGCAGTCCCTCAGGGGACTGAAAGGTATCTACCATATCCTCAAAGAGCTGTCTGATTGCAAAGCCTTTCTTGAGGAGTGATTTTTGATCCATCTTGGGAATCTGGAGAGGTCCCAACTGACTGGAAGCTGGTGAAGGCTGTCCTGATCTCCATGAAGGGCAAGAAAGGGGACTCTGGAAACTACAGACCTGTCAGTCTCATTTCAGGGCCCAGTAAAATAATGGAAAAGATTATTCTGTGAGGTATTGAAAAACACCTGAAGGACAACACTGTCATTGGTCACAGCCAGCACAGCTTCATGAGCGAAAAGTCCTGCTTATCAAACCTGATTTCCTTTCATGACAAGGTAACCCACCCAGACGATCTAGGAAAGCCGGCTGATAATCTTTTTGCACTTCATCAAAGCTTTTAATACTGTCTCTCACTGTATCCTTCTGGAAAAAATGTCCAGCTCATAACTAGACAAACACATCCTGTGGTGGGTGAGAAGCTGGTTCATGGGTCAGGCATAAAGGGTTTCAGTCAATGGGGTGACATCAAATTGGTGACCTGCCACTACTGGGGCTCCACAGGGCTCCGTCCTCGGCCCTTTGCTTGTCAGTATCTTCATAAATAACTTAGATGCAGGACTCAAAGGAATACTAAGTAAGTTTGCTGACAGCACTGAAATGGGAGGAGCTGTTGACTCTCTCGTGGACATGAAGGCCCTGNAGCACTGAAATGGGAGGAGCTGTTGACTCTCTCGTGGACATGAAGGCCCTGCAGAGAGACCTCA
>VYZT01054435.1:6461-54490 GCA_013400735.1 Pomatostomus ruficeps
AAATGATTATACAGTTCTAGTGCCATGTCTGAATTTTTAGGGCCCTTCAGGTTTTTGCAGTACTTTCACAATTTTTATTCCTACTGTGTAGACTGGCAATGCTCTACTGAAATGCTCTTCATTTTTTACAGTTTATTGCAAGTTCCACTGCATCATAAAAATTTGATTCACTCATGTCTAGCTGTTTGTGGGTTCAAACTCATAAGAACCATGCCATTATTGCTAAATTTGTAGCATTTTAACAACATTTTTTCTTTGTTTACAGATCCGAGTGGTGAATGCATTTCGTAGCTCCTTGTACGAGGGGCTAGAGAAACCTGAGACACGAAGTTCAATTCACAATTTTATGACGCATCCTGAGTTTAGAATAGAAGACTCCGAGCCTCATATTCCCCTTATTGATGATACTGATGCTGAAGATGATGCTCCAACAAAACGCAACTCTAGTCCCCCTCCCTCTCCCAATAGAAATAACAATGCGGTTGACAGTGGAATTCACCTTACAACAGACAAGAACAAGTCTGCTACCTCTTCATCCCCAGGGAGCCCACTACATAGTTTGGAAACATCACTCTGATTGTAAGCTGAATGTTAACACACTAGCTGCATTGTAAAGAAATTGAAACTGGGTCTCTTCACACATTATGATGGACAAGATGTTATTCTTGTCTTGGACTTCAACAGAAGAAACACTTGTACGAATGTAGATTTATTTTTTTAAAAAAAGCTTTCTGCCAGACTGGAGGGTGCTTTTCTGGGGGTGGGAGTAATAATGAACTCTGACAGATAAACAGTAACTCAGCGTAAGTGACCTGTGGATCATCTGTTGTACTAATAATGGTCCTGAACAGTGTGTTAGCAGAGCTTTAGTTTATCATGATCCTTTTCTGAGGGGAAAGCTGAGAAGGGCAAGGAGGCCCTGGATCATTGAATTGATACTTTAATTTCTGCTGTTGGCTGTTAATAATTTGGATTATTTATGTTTATAAATGATACAGATCTGTTTACAAGGTTTGTAGATACTTTTTTGTTCCTGTTCATAGATGGGAAGCTTCCTTATAAATGATGCAGAGAAGACAAAAAACAAAAAAACCAAAAAAACTAGTCCTTCAAATACTGCTGTATTTTCAGGAAAAGGGTGTTTCTATTGAAACTGTACTAAATTTTGCCTGCAATTTACCTTGTTAAATATTGTAGATAAATTGCTACTACTAATAGCCAAATAGATACCACTAATGCTTTGTAAAAACATGAGCAGTGGTGTTCTAATGAAGTTATGGCCTCTGTCCTAATTAGTTTCTTAAATACATTTACTACTTAATGGTTTTGAAACAACTGTTTAATTTTTAAAAATTTTGAGAAACTTAATGAATAACTTTTGTTCAGAACTTAGTAGGATTGTTTAATGCAGGACATCAATACGTGATGGAACTTGCTTGAAATATTTCTGTTATCTTGGGCAAAATGGATTAAATCAAAATACATCAGAATCTTAGTCCTTTGTTTTTGTCTAATCATGTTAGTTTAGTGCTGTCTTGGTGAACTGTGAGTGGAACTGTGATTTTTTTCTAATCTATAGAATCCTTCATGCAGCATGAGGGCTGTTGGCATTTTGAAAGGTTGTTAGTGGGTAGCATACATGTTCTCCTTTTTGTTTTTGAAACTTGTTTGTAAACATGAATAAATCTGCCCTTTTGTTAAAATAAAATTGCAGCAATGGTTTCTTACAGATTTTTTTTTCTCAGCTCCTTCACTGGAAATACATAAAAGTACTCTTTTGTGTTACTGGTTACCTTTATACTGCAATTTCAAGATGGTAACAGCCCCACTCCAAATAGCTCTTTGGGTAAATGGAATCATGGTGGCTGCCTCCAGAATGAATGTAAGTTAGGGTACTCAAAAGTCTTCACTAAGCCAAAAGGATACCCCCGGGGAATTAATAGGTCTGCCTGAAATTTCGAGACTTACTGTGAGTACTGTGTAATAAATGTATCCCTGATAGTTTAAGTGAGGGAGACTGAGAACTGACATAAAGCACAGGTGAAGTGCACCAGAACTGACCGACCAGAGACTGACTGAAGCAGTTATGATCTGCCTCCGCTGTACTGTTCAAACAGTGAAGGATGATGAAGCAGTGCTTGATCTGGTACTTCCTCACATTTTCTAGGTCCAATACTACTTAGAAGAGCAACAGAAGACATGAGTTGTAAGATTTTCATTTTCCAGATCTGTATTCTTTAAAGTAGCAAGTGAATTTTTTTGTCAAATAATCCAGAATTATGGACCTTTTAAAGTGGTCCCTTCAAAGGACTACAAGAATTAAGTTGGTAATGAGGAAGGAACTAATACTAGAGCAAACAGCAGAAATGAGCAGGTTGGGAAGCTCAAGCACATCTTTCCCTTGTAGTGGGGTACATGCATGCTTGGGGTTGTCCTTTAGTGGCTATTGTGCAACCTGTAGCACTGCATCCCATTGTCAACCACTCTTGAATTCCATATTTTCTATTGTACTTTGGTAAATACACTGAATTCTAGGCAAGGGGTCGAGGGTGGGGGGTTGCACTTGACACTTTGTATAGTAATTTCTCCCGCGTTTCTAGCACTTTTCTTACATCCTAGTTCTTATCTAGAGTGCTTGGTAAGGGGATGAGTTTTTATGTAAGCTATTTTGTCTTTGCTACAAGTCAGATAAGCATTGACTTAAAATAAGGAGAGTTTTCTTTACCTGTGAAGTACACTGCCATGTGAAAAAGTATCTTCATTTAACTTCATTAATGAGTAATGATTTGACTTCATTTCAAAACAGACTTTAATTTTCCCCTCTTCTCTAGGTGTGATCACGACTGCATGTTATCTTTTTTGGAATAAAATCTATACTTAAGCCTTTTGTGGGGGGTGGGAGGGTAAATGTAGGCTTTGTACATCGGTGGTCCCTCTTGATTCTGTTAACATCAGTGTGCTGTTCTTACAGGAAACTTCCTCACAGAAATAAGGAAAAGTTGTTTAAGAGGGGGGTACGCTTTCTTTGTGATCTCAAGGAATCATAACGTTGCCTAGATTATGGAATGGTTTTCACTAAACTCATGAGGTCTTCATTGCCTTTCTGGTTGTAAGGTTTACTTGTCTTCTTGTAACTGAAATAAATAAAAGTGCTGTTCATCTCAGTCTGTATGGGGACTGAAATTCTTGAATGTCAGTACAGTACTGATTTAAACCTGAAATGCATGCAAATTCTATAAAATAGCTCTTGCTACAATTTTACGCTCATTCGCTTTCAAGAGGTCATGGTGTATATAGTGTACATGGTCGAGCAACAGTGACTTTGAACACAAACTCACTTCTAGACTGACTACTGTTTGGAGTGGCTTAAAATGTGGTTTCCTGTGTGGGATGTCTGCTATAGTTGTGCATATGTTAGGATGCCTCACCTTGGCTCTGAAGGAGGGGTGAAAATGTTAATACAAGAGGACTCATTTGTTTCTGTATTGGCCGTAATAGGAAGAGGAAAATGCTGCATCATGAAGTAGTCTGGAGAGAATAATGGAAACAAATGCCTTAATGCTAAACGAGTGGGTAAATGCAGGGGTCTGTAGGAAGTACAAGCAGCCAAAACATATGAAATAACATATTCTTAGAATAACAGCAAGTTTTCCAATATGTTTTGAAGTAAGCAAGCAAATATAATATTTGTGGAAGGATAACTTGTGGATGGCTGAGACTATTGGAAAGTTATTCCAAAGGCCTGATAAATTCAGTTTCTGCTGCTAGTAGTTCTAGCCTCTGCAGAGCTCTAGAATAATCTTGATCATAGTAAGTATTACATAAATTAAAGTAGGATATCCGAATGTCTGTACTACTTTTCTGATACAAATACTTGGTTTTAAAGAGCTCCTGCTTTTTTCCATCTGCACCCTCTCCCCCAGCAGTGCATCTCTTCTGATCTTACAGATTTCAAGCCCTCACTGAAGTACCTTAACTTTGTTGGATGAGCCTGGCCAGCTGGAAGGTCCAGCTCCAACTTATCTCCAGTCTGATCAGGCCTATTTATTCAGGGCCATGTCATGAGAAATTCTGGGCCAGAATAATGAGCCTTAGAGCTGTTCCTGCTTATCTTCTTCCCTCAACTGTACACAGTAATACCTAACCACCTTCCTCAAGAGGTTGCAACATCCATCAAGGAGATGTAACTTAGTTTTTAAACAGAGGCTTCCTACAGGTACTACTTGTCCTTTTTGCTCAAAGACAACGGTTTGCTTAGCAAATGATGGGATGGGCTCAGAGAACTGAAAAAATACATCATGTAAAAGGTAACTCATCGGATAGGGACCCTTCACTACTGTTACGTGCACCTAACGTAGAGTTTTCTACAAAATCTATACAATTATCAGTTTGAAAAGGGTTCCTTGACTTGCCCCAACTGGAAGATGGTGGGAATTTATGCCTGGAAAAATAACTAACAGGAGTCTTTCTGGAAATTAACAGCTTTTGGTGGAAGTGTACATTCTGGAAAACTGGAACATCATCTCACATTCTGGTGTAATGACAAGTGTCAATCCAAACGTGAAGCAGCAGTTGCTCACTAAAATGGAAGTGTACATTCTGGGTCCTTTTGAGTCCTTGCAAAGGTTGCAGCATCTAACTATTCTCAACATATGCATCTGCTTTCCTAGGCTGCCTCTCTGGCAGGGCATGAAGCTGAAGTATGCTGAAAGATTGTAAGTATGATCATACAGAAGACTTCTACGACTTCCTCCTTGGCAAAGGCACAGTCTTTGATTCAATCCATGGCAACTGCTCAGGCACAGAGTGAATACTGGCTTTTCCCATTTTAAAGCTTTCAGTCTTGTAGAGAATCGGTGTGTACAGCACAAATGCTTTGGGTGCAAAGCCTCCCAAAGTTTTTGATTTAAGATACAATAAAAAACACAAAGCCACTCTACAAATAAACCCTAGAAGATATTTTTGTTGTCTTTGACAATTTCAGTTTTAAAAATACAGGATTTTACCTGACATTCTCAGTTTTCCACAAGCTGGTTGCTCTGATGGCTGTTAGGAACAAAGCTTCTTCAGTTATGACCTAAGGGAGTTGCAAGATCTCCTGAAGGTAAGCCTGTATTTGGCAGATGTTGGTGGGGAAATACACAGCTTATTTTAGTACTGCACTGACAGCTACTGCATAGTGTTTTGTGCTATGTATTTTAGGAGAGAATCTGTAAAATGAACAATTTACAAAACTCAGATCCTTGTCATAGGAACTGACAAAGTATACTTGAGTTGGGTACAGAATGCATGCAATAGGAAATTCTCTGAACTGATATTTTGGTAGAAACCAGGATTCGTTTTTGGACAACACAGCTTTAGAGATGGAAAGATATGTCTTTAATCACTTGCCATGTATTCGACATTAATATTCTGATCAGTGCAGCAGTTTAATTCATTGAGGACCATCATCCAAAAAGCACTCTAATAAATAAGTGTTTTTAAATAAAAAGAAAACTCTGGAAAAGGTACTTTTTTCATATCTTAATTTCCCCAAAAGATTAGTAATTCCTAGCTTCTTTCCTTTTGCCAAATCAACTAGGCTCTATTCTAATAAATCTAGAAGTATATAGACATGACTTAAAACTTGGTACATCCTTCCTTTCTTCCCCCTTCCAGTCTGCCAAGGATGATTGTAGGGAATCAGTGGACAGATGGGATAAGATATGCAGTTGTGGATTTGTCTCCTTTATCATATTTCTATCTCGCCTTTTGATCTTGTCTTCTGCTTTCTTCTTCAAGATCTCACCCACTATCAGTAAATTTTGGGAGTACTTTTTGTAAGGTAGGATCTTTTGGTGTTGTAGCCCAGAGCAACTCATAGGAGAGCTCTTTTGGCAAGATGCATGGAAGGAACTAGCTTTGGAAAAAAGAAAGAATTAAAGAGAGAGGGACAGCTTTTTTTCCAATTAGAAAAACAACAGTATGAGTTTCATTATGAAGTTTTTAAGACCAAAAGTATTTGAAGCCCAAATATCACCAGAATGGCTTGGCTGGTTATTTAGCACATACAGCAGGGGTTTGAAGTAGATAACTTGCAGATGCCCCTGCCAACCTCAGCAATTCTCTGATCCTGAAACTCTTGAGCAAGAGGTGTAATTCTACAGCATTTCTCCATCATCCTCATGGATATTATTTCTATGTAGATATGGAATTCAACAAAGAAATCAGTTGCTGGAATGATCAAACCTGAGGAAAAGCAGGAAAACAGGTGATTATTTTCTTTCTCAAACTGACCTGACCAAAAAGTTTGCTGATACTGGCCTGCTGTAATGCTTACTGTAATAGCAGAGCTTGGATCACTTCTGCTCTAGTAAACCTTTTTGAATGATGACTGGCTGTCTGTAGTTCATCGGAAAGCCCACAGATTTTAACATGATTCCAGAAAGGTGCAGACCTGTGGAAATCAGCTGCTCCTCAAGAAGAGGATTTCTCATTCTATTATTTGGCTCTTTCAGGTGTATAAAGAAAAAAAATTGTAGCTGTTTTTAAGGAAAACAAAACTAGCTTATTTGAAGATTTGCATGGTTTCATTGCCCTGGTCTCTACTTAGGACGCTATTGAAATAACCTGATCCTTTTTCTCAAAGTTACTGGTTTTTTTCTGGTTTTAAGTGTTCAGGATCAGCTTCTAAAAAGAAGAAGGTTCTCTTGCAGGCATATAAAGTTAATAAAATCTATATTATTCTAATGGATCAAGAACAAAGAGTGCTGAAATGTATGTTTTCAGTCATAGAATACTATAATTTACATGAAATTGAGAAGCTGACTTTTTTCCTTACCTTAGTTCATGGTGTGGTGGTGTTACAGATTTTTATCTAACTGGGCAAAGTATGGGTGAAATTAAATGAAATGCCATATCGGTTCTGATGTTGCATACAAATGCTCCCTTTTTCTGGCTTGAGTTGCAGAAATACTTTGTTACACTTAAAGAACTTAGTGTTATATCAGAGTGGGATTCTGTTTTTTATTGGTTCTCTAGAGGTTTTATTGCCTATAAAACCTTAAATGTTAATGTAGGAAGCCTGACATTACAAAACTGCCATTCTGATCTTAAAAATATTATAATAGGAAGAGGTTTCAGAGTCCACATATAAGCTGCAGAGTAAAACTAGCTGGCTGGCTGATCAAATGTTATAGTAATGAGATGATTCAACCCAAAATTTGACATTCTAACTATGGAAAAAATAGCTGAGTTTCTGCAAAACAGAAACATGGTCTTTTTTTGTTAGAAATAACATGTTACTTTTGAAACTAAAACACATTTAAAAGAAGTATGTTTAAAACAAGTATGTTTTCCAATATGCTGTGTAATAGCTCTCTACCTTAAAGGTGCAGAAATCTTTTGAATTTTCATCTGTAGAGTCAATATATTGAAGCATGTTTTATTTCAAAAGTATTAGTGATTCAGTAAAAGATAACTCTACAGCAGGAGGTTAAAAGTATTCTGAACTGCCATTTTTAAAGAGCTTGGGTTAGCAGGGGTGCCTAGCCAATTCTGTAGGCATGTCAGTACTTGAATACTGTTATTATAGCTTTAAATCTCACTGACTTCAGTCTTTTTCAAAAGGGCTATAAATAGTCCAAGTCTGAATATCAACTAAATGATCAAGTGTCAGCTTAATACTAATTAACACAATCAGCATTTTATATGTTTGAATGAAGAAGTGCTACAGGCTTTCTGATCACTGGATGAGGAGTGTGAGCTGATACAATACCGCTTGAGAACACTATTTTACATTGGTTTTCTTCACTACTACCCCCAAAAGCAATCAGCACAACCAATAGACCCATCAGTGTTTGTTTTCCAAAGCCATACTTCATCTCTGACAATCATTGTCAAAAAGACTGAAATGCTGGGACACACTCATGCATGCTATCAGAAACCCAATTTGAAACATTGCACTTGGAATCAATTCAAGTCCAACAGTTAAGCCATAGATAGCTATTTCCAAACTGACTACATTTGGGATATTGCCAAATACAACAGAAGTGCTCCTGTGGCTTTCTTGCCTTGTTTTAGTCTTGTAAGGCTTGATGATTGTGCTGCAACTCAGAAATCAGGCCTTAGAGGAATCTTCATGGAAACATTTATTTAAGTACTAAGCACCCTAATAAAATTATACAGCTCAAGAGGTTTTACTTTTGTGTTATGAAATGAAAGGGCTTAACCATTTTGAAGAATGAAATTTGTTATTTTTCTGTTCATGCCTGTTGCTCTACCATCTCCAACCTTTTGAACAAACTTTGACACCTGTCAGGGAGGATCACTTGGTGTTGGGGACCTCTTTTGCTATCCCAGCAGAGAGCATAGACAAGTTAAACTTGTAAGTATCTATATAGTCAGCCTTGTCAGCTTTCCAGCAAAACTGTAGTTGTCCTAAGCAAACTGCTCTGCCTCATTGCAGGGATGTGATTGGGTTGCAGCTGAGCCTTCCACACAGTGGGGCTATAGTCTGTGATGCTGGCCCAGTTTACCACTCCTCTCTTCCTGCAGTGTTCCCTCCATTGTGCCATTTCAACAGCTTCTGTGACAGCATGGTCAACCACACCGGAACTATTTTTGGGTAAACTGCTGCTGCAGGCTGCAGGTGTGGGCTGTTCTCTGCACAGCAAAAACTCCAGCTCAGAGGTGCTCCCCCTGTGACTCCTGCTGCCACAGTCTAGAGCTCGAGGAATGAACCACCAGGCACTGTAGATGAAGGAAGTTAAGTAGGAGCTGAAAGGGGAAAGTGGAAGGAAATGTATGAGCAATGAGAAGGTTGATGAAAACTTTTGAGGAAGAAAAGCAGGGTAAAAGGATAGGGTTGTGTTTTAAAGCAGATTTATCCAGCTTGAGGCACTAACATCAGGAGCACTACAAACTATGCCCTCTACCAGTTCATACTTATGCTAGAGTATTTCAGTCACCTTTACTTCTTGTTTTGGCTGGGAGAAGAACCTACTATGATCTATGCTGGGAATCTGAATACCGAAATTTGACAACCACTATGGATTGTTCTAGGATTTCACATAAGTGATGAGAGGTTTGAGGGTGCATAACAAAACTAGAACAACTGTTCTTGGTAAACTGATGTAAGAAATTTAATCTAGTGATTTGAATTTAAATACCAAAATTAAACATGGATAAGATAATTAAGTGGTGTGTCACAGTAAAGTGTGCCTATCTGCAAGTGTTCATATGTTTTTTGGTGAAGACATAAGGTTTCATGATCATACTGAATACTAAGGCAGGAAAACTTCCTTGCAGCAGGGGTGATCTTGAAGGCCGCTCTTGTAGCAAGCATGTAGGACCCTTTTCTGGCAGCAGCCGGGAAATTCAAAAAACAGTGTCTGTTTTATGGCTGCAAGAACAAGCTGCTTATACTAACAACAGGCTACATTCATCAAAACAAGAACCTACTTAAAGATGAATTCTCTCAAACTAGAGTGAAAGTAGCCAGCAAACAATTTCTAAGTAAGAATTAGGGGAAGAAAAAGTACGGAGTGCACAGAGTAAGTTAGTGCTATCATCTCCAACAGGTTTCCTTCTGATCATTTTAGCCTGAATTTAGTATTTTGTCCCCATCAGAAAGATTGTGTGGTGTGAAAGCACTTGTTATCTTGCAGCCTCACAGCATATTGATGGAAAACTGCCTGGGTTAGTTCTGAAGGGCAGTAGAAGCCGCCACACCATGCTCCCTGGGCAATTTCTGCTACTGCACCTGCAAAAGCTGTGGCACCCAGGTATTCCTTGTAACTTTGAAAGGAAATAGCTGTGATTTGCTGCATATATTGTCTGCTATGCAGCCCTGTTGACTCTGTCCGCAGCTGGGACCAGTCTCCACAGTACCTGTATTGCTAATTGCCACTGTGAAACACCCTGGGAAATTGTAACTGGATAGTGATGAACATTCTGCATATAGAGGGTCCATATGCTGCAGCCTTGCAATTAGTAATGTGCACGATGATAAAAACAAGTAATGGTTTGTGGTACAACAGAATGCTACTGGGAGCCTGAGGAGTTTTTTGCAAACTTGTTCTAATGAGAAAGTTGGGGGCATTCTTCCTGGCTTCATTTTGTGATATAAAGCAGATGCCTCCTTCTGCTTCACTCCACTCTAAGGTACATGGCTTGTTCAGTCATTCAGAAGATGTCCTTCTCTGAAAGAAAACCTGTCATGCTCAGATCAGCATAAAATTTCAAAATATTAGAGCTCCTGCAAGAAGGGGTAGGCACGGGTTGACACACATGCAGCTATGTATGTATATGTATACAGCCTTCCTGCAAGAGAGAAAAGGGAGTTTTAAAAAAGAATGTGTGGAATGGGGAAGGTATTTGCAGTTTGGACTTTCTACCTCCAGAATGACCCCATATATGTGCATGCCTCACCAGTGAAATAGGGCCTGCTGATTAGATTTTTACCATTTTATAAGCACCACTTGACAAGATGTAATGACACCACTCACTTTTGAATCAGACAAGTGTCTAGCTGTTTCATTTATACTGGCAGCTTTTGTACTTGATACAGGTACACATGCAGAATAATGTATTTAATATAAAACAAGAGAATCTGAAACTACTTCCACTCCATTTTTCTGTGTGCATCAGCCACACAAGTAATATTCAAGAAAAAATCTATATGGTAGCAGCAAGAAGCATCTGTGGTAGTCCATCATGTTGTGGGTTTGCCGACTGTCATGCTGGAAAATTCTTCCTGCCCAAGCAGCCAGTGCTGCAACAGAAAAAAAAAACAGCAAAAAAAATGAGTACAGATGCAGGCTTTCCTTGTCCAGATACAGAAGTCCCTTCCCTGCTCTGGTAAAGCAATGATGAATGCAGATGTAATTTGTAATGTCTCTCTCTCATATCTTCTCTGCAACTATCCTGAACTGAATCAGCTGCCACTGCTGCCTACAGACACCTTGCCTGACTCCTGTCCCGCTGAACAGGTAGCTAATCTAAGAGAATCAAGTTCTTCTAGTTCTTTTAAACATACTAACAAAAATCTAGTCCAGCCCTGGTAAAATTATCTGGTGGCTCAGTCCTTAGATAGATGCCACTAAGTGACAGCAGAAGAGAGAGCACTGACACTTCTAAATCTCCACCCAAGTCAGTTCCGGACCAGTCATGAGATACTGAGTCAAGGATCCTTTTAGAGGGTGCATGGACAGTGTGGAGCTGGGAGACTTGCATTACGACATTGCCAAACAAATGCATAGAGCACAGCCCTGTGCTGAGCACCTGGAGTCACTGGTGGGTCAGATCTTGCCCTTCAGAAAGCCCTTAGCAGAAGAAATAACCATCACAGATCAAAAGTGATGTGTGCATCAGGCTGTGCAGCTGGAAGCCATTCCTGCTCCACTGACTGCACTCTTCTGTTTTGTTCTCCAGCTCTCTGGATACCATGTTTTCCTTCCTTTGGCACTGTAAAAAGACCTGTTAAACAGGAAGGCATAGTGGAGGATCCAGAAGACAATTGGCCCACTGACATCCTGTTGTGATTTTTTAAGTTATATACTCCCTTCCTCCTCTTGTAGCTGCAGTTGTTCAAGAACCATTAGGTTCCTTATTTTTCAATAATTGTGGCATATTGTTTTTCCTCAGTTGTTTTTGTAATAACAATTGTTATCATTTTTCTTACTTCGTACCTGGCAGTTGTAGACATTGGTTTCAAGCACTTGCTTCAGCTTTACTGCTGTCCTTCACTGTTCACTTATATTTGGTATATTGATGTATGTTCTGCCCTAGTCCTCCTTAGGTAAGTGCAGATTAGCAAGTTTATGAGAGATGGAAAGTAAGGACATTTCCATTTTCCTTTCCCATCAGCAGCAGAAAAAAAAAAATTAGTATAGGAATTGTGAGGGTGGTTGTTACTGGTTAAGCAGACATAGCAGCTGTAAGCTAATGAAATTAGGAAAATTAATCATCTAAGGGTGTAGTTTCACAGCTTCTCTAAGACCTTGTATTGGCTATACATTACCAAAAGCAGCAGTTCCACTCAGCAGTGAACTCCAACCACTTAATGTGTGTCAGGTACCATTGATCTGATCCTGAGAACCAATTCAATGCACTAAACTGGCAGAACACAGAACCAACTGTAAATAAGCGACCACTACACTACTATTCATGCTGGTTTAGCTTTCTAAACCACTTCACTCCTAGGTCAGATGACCACTAATGCCAACACAAAAAGAAGGCATGAGATGCCCCTTTTGGTAGCAGCTAACTACTAGATTTATTTATATCTGTTTCAGTGCTACTTCTAAGTCTAAATATGGGACATGTATACAGAACAATTCAAAATTAACACAGTAATTTCATTTTAAAAGCACCCTAGATGAGCTATTTTTAAACCAGCATATTCAGACATACCTTAATGCACAAACCTTGCTGATACTGGACTGTCCACTAAACTTCAGCCCGAACCAGGAGACACCTAAACCAAATTTTGAATTTATCAACACAAGCAAGAGGTATTTAAAAAAACCTTTGTGTTCTCACATAAGCCCCAGCCACACTGTGAATCCAGGTACTGTCTACATCCCTACTGATCTCTTGCTATAGACCACCATATCCAAGGCAATACAAGAAACAGAAAGAGCCATTCCCTTGTTCTTCCATATGAGACTGTTACAAGAAAAAATTCCCCAACAAGAAGCTAGTGGAAAATGACCTTCAGTCGTGGTTTGGAACTGGACAATCTTTTAAGGTCACTTTCAACCCAAACTATTCTATGATTCTGTGAAATACCCAAATAATACTACTGATATGATTTTAACCAGCTAGGATGATAAAAGTGACTACTTCTGTCTTAATATTACTATAGTGAAAAAGTACAATAAGAAATGGGATCTGAACAAGGCATGACACAAAACACCGTTTGAGTCTGGAATGATATCAGGATTATTGAACAGAAAATATAATTAGCCAAGTGGAACTATGTTATGCGTGTTTATAGGTAATTTTAGCAAGTGGCCTTTAAAAAAACCCCAACAAACTCTAATAACTCTGAATTTTATTTATACATAATTTCTGGATAAGCATTCTCCAGAAGCACACTAGTAATTTCTTGGAGCCCTGAAATGAGAGTTGTGAGTTAGACATTAATCCTGTTTCTGGTTTTTCTATAATTCTCCATAAAATTAGTTTCTTTAAAGTGCACATTTTCAACAGTTTTCCAATAGCCTTCACCACCATGCATGCTTCTACAGAAATGGGAAAGCAAGTACAGAAAAAACCTCCACAGTCTTATCTTTGGTCTTCACTGGGGTATTATCAACTACCCAGCCTCACTGATACTCTGGATTATTACACAGCGTCCAGTTCATGTTCCTCTCTCACAAAGAAAAGTAGAAGGGATTTTTTCTGAGTGTTGCTAACAGCTTGTTGGTTACTGAAATACACTGATCCATTGTAACTGAAGGTGGTGAAAACAGGTGCTTCTCTACATTTTATGTTTAAAGCTAATGCATGTAGAAGCTTTCCTTTGAAAAGCTGGGTCAAGCATGAATTACTAACGTTTTATTATGCCTTATATTTTCTGTATGTTCAGTTTATTGGTTGAAAACTGTCAGGGTTTGGGATACTTTTTCTTTTTTTTTTTTGTTTGTCTCCCTGTCTTAGGAATTTTTCCCCCATTCTTCTTGTGATAATGGGTGGGTGATTAGTTGATGGGAGGCCATAATGGGTGGATGATTAAGAAAGACAAAGAGTTGGCTCTGAGATCAGTGCGGCTAGCTAGCCTGTTATCTAAGATTCCCCGGTGTTTGAGATTTCCCCTCAGAGGGGGGAGGAGATACTGGGGGAATGGGACTAGTTAAAAGAGGCTAAGCACAGCTGGAGAACACTTCTTCTTCGCTTCTGGACACCGAGAGGAGAGGGACAGACACTGCTTGGAGCTCCAGGAAGAATCTTCCTCCACTGTAGGCTTCTGTCTTCAGCTGCGTGTTTCTATCAACTCTCCATCATCCGCTCCAGTGTCTCAAGGGAAGGAAACTCTGGATTCCCGAGCCCCCTTTTCCCCTCTCAGGGGAGTCATCGCACCCTCCCTGCGCACCGGGAGCACCAGTGCCCCTGCCGGCTGTGACTGTGACTGCACCAAAGGGGAATTGCCAACAAAGCGGGAAGAGACTGTCCGTGGGTTTGTGTGTTCTTATTTGTTGTGGTTACCATTGTTGTTGTTTTGTCTGTCCCACCATATATATAAATATATTAGTAAAGGACTGTTATTTCTCTTTTCTAATACCATTGCCTGAAAGCCCCTTGATTTCAAAATTTTACCAATTCGGAGGGAAGGGGGTTACATTTTCCTATTCTAAAGGAGGCTTCTGCCTTCTTTAGCAAATACCTGTCTTTCAAACCAAGACAGAAACCTCACCCATACTGTTTTAATGTAGTCTGGTTTAAAAAAAACCAGAAGAACTTATAAAATATGTACTAATATGTATTCTGCTATGTCCAAATACATAGTTCCTCATTAACACCTACAAAACAGACTTACTGCCACCTTTTATTCATAAATTTGTCATCTAAGCCAGAATTTGGTTTCACAGAATCTGGCCTTCAATAAGCTGCTGGTTTTTTTCCTGAAAATTTAAGTGAGCTCTGATATCAAGAGCTCATTTTTCTAGTTAGATTTCTTATTTTATATTCCTTGTTCCTGTTGATTCTATCCCCTAGTTCATACTTCTTTACATGAAGTGTTGTCTTGTAGTATATACCTGAACAGATACTTTACCAAACCAGGCATCTCCATAAAATTCACCAGTTTTCATTGACTCACCCTTGCCTTGCAGTTAACATCTGTTATAAAATGTACTAAATGAAGATACTCTAAATCATTCTATATAGCATCTGCTGAAATATTAATGAGTTGTAATAACCTTTGCTACAGTGTACTAAATTCTTTCAAACTTGTTCTAGCTCTCAGGAACCCAGCAAGACACATTAATAGCTCTTGATTTTTAAGCACACATTACCAAATGATTTGCTAAAGTAACTTGAATTCAATACATTGAATTTTGCAACACAACAGAATTTCAGGTATTGTATGACAAAGAGACACCATACCACATATCTATTAAGAAAAAACCTGCTTTACTTATTTTTAGAAAAGCTGAATGCAAGTGCATTGAAATAAAAGTATATTTATCAACATACCCATGTTACTGGCAACACATGAAACCTTACTGGTATTGATCATCCATTAAAATATTAGGGAAAAAAAAGGAAAATGTTCTTAAAATTTGGAATTGCCTATGTGTATTCATCTACATAGCTATGCTACTGATATAAAACACCCTAATGCGATTATCCCAGAAAATTTTGTAGTAAAACCTGTTCAATTATCTGAAAACAATCAGTGACTGCAAACTTTCTGAGATTCAAATAATGCACATACATTATAGAGGGCAAGAGTTATAGTCTGACATTTAAGGCAACACTAAGAGAGAATTACATGCAGGTCAGCTCATATTGCATATTACTCTGTCAGTGTTTTTACTGTGCTGTTTGGGTACTAAGGGAGGAACATTAAGGGATTTAATCCCCATAGTCATTATAAAGATATGTGTCTTTTAGACGAAAGCATCTAATTAAAAGGAACAAACACAAAAGACCTTGGGATAACACACCCACTTGTATCCAAATTCTAATGACTTTAAGTTCTTTGGCAGAGTAATTGTCAGCTTCTAAATACTCAGCTTCTAAACCAGATGGTTATTTGTTTTAAAGTGCTGCGTTTGAATTATGCCGTTTTCTTTCACACACGTTTGCCTTCAGGCATCAGTAATAAGAGTTAAGTTCTCTTGTTCATCTTTCAGTACAACTACACTCCCTACACTGAACAAGGAAAAATCTCAAAAATCTATCAGCTTTAATAGCCCATTCATGATTTTTGTGGCCCTCCTCTGGACCTGCTCCAACAGGGCCATGTCTTCCTTATGCTCGGTGTCCTAAACCTGGACACAGCACTCCTGGAGGGGTTTCATGAGAGCAAAGCAGAAGGGGAGAGTCACCCCCCTTGATCCAGTGGTCACATTACTTTTGATGCAGCCCAGGATACATTTGGCTTTCTGGGATGGGTGATATCCAGCTTTTCATCCAGGGGTCTTCCCAATACCTTCTTCACTGCATTCAATCCATTCATCCTTCAGTCTATATTAATACTGGGCATTGGCTCGAGCCAGGTGCAGGACATTGTACTTGGCATTATTAAATAGCATGATGTTTGTATATGCCAACTCCTCAAGCCTGTCAAGGTCCTCTGGATGGCATCCTTTCCCCTGAATCAACTGAACTACACAGCTTGGTGTCATCCACAAACTTCCTGAAGGAGCACTCAATCCCACTATCTATGTCACTAATAAAGATATTAAACACTATAGGCCCCAAAACAGAGCCCTGGGGGGATACCACTCAGCACTGGTAACTCTTTGGTTGCAGCCTTGCCATCTAATAGTCCATCCATCAAATCCACATCAATTTAGAGGCAAAGCATGGTGGGGGACAGTATTCAAGGCTTTACAGAAGTTTAGGTAAGTGACATCACTTTTCCTTTGTCCCCTGATGCAGTCACTCCATCATAGGTGCCACTAGATTAGCTGGGCATGATTTGCCCTTGGTAAAGCTGTGTTGGCTGTCTCTAATCACCTTCATACAACCACTTCTCAGATGCTTTGACATAACTTTCAGGAGGATCTGCTCCATGATCTTATGGAGCACAAAGGTGAGGCTGACTGGTCAGCAGTTCCCAGGGTCTGGGTATGATACTCCCTTTCCTCCAGTGCCTGAGGTACTTATAGGTAGTCAGTGTCACTCCAGTCACTGAATGGTAGACACAGCCTGATTATCATGACTTTTCAAATATGATGGAAACATGGCTCAGCAATTACACCTGCCAATTCCCTCAGAACCCCAGGATGTTTCTTAGACTAAAAGTAACATCATATGTATGTTACAATACAAATCATCCTTGTATTTCAAATCATTATATACCTACTTGATGTTTTTTTTCTTTTCCACTTTCTTACTGCTGTTGGCAAACAGACTTCAATGGGATTTTGATAAGAAAATTTCAACAGAAGCAAAAAACCAACACTACTCCACAAATTATTTTATAGATTTAATATTTATTTTATTTTCATAACCATTTTGATGGAGGAGAAAAAATTGTAGGATCAGAGGTTGGAAAGATGCCAGGGGCATAAGGTGTAATGGTTCTACAACAGTAAGACAGCCTGTAATTAAATCTTTGTGCCCGTGGACTACATTCTCCTCCTGCCTGTAGGTGGATGAATACCCAACACCACGCTGGCAAAGGAGATCTCACACTCCCCTCTAGTGACAGAGAACAATCTCCTGTCAACAGGCCAAGGGCCAGAGGCCTCCCGGCAGCCTGGACAGCGCTGCTGCTAACACACAGCTGCTCCCAACAGGATCCCACATAATTACAGTTGGGCCTCTAAGTTTTATTTTAAAGTAGGATTAACACTGTCATAAATAACAAAGCCCAATTCAAATTAAAACAAATATAAAATTTATTTTGTGTCCGAGAGTTCGAACACACAATGCCACGATCGAAAAGGAAACAGTACCAAGCCCGGGGTTGGAACTGGGTGAACACAGGTCTGACTTCTATCGCATCAGACCTCCCTATGTTCACAACGGTTACTTCTAACAGTTCACTTTTATACAGTTTTGCCCATAACGTCCGGATCTTGGGTATTGTTTTTGCCACCCAGCATATTCATGAAGGGTGCTATTCATGGAACTGAGGTGGAAAAACGTATCCTGTCTTTGATTAATTTCTCATCACCGGGGGATGTTGTCTGATGGCTCATGATGTTCCTTATCTTGGGTCTTGATTCGACCATTAACACTCAAGCTGGGAGGGGATTTTCGGAGATCATCAATCAACTCTGCCGGGAACTTCTCCTCGGAAATGTGGATATCAGGAGTCAGCTCAATGCTTTCTTGATGAGCCGTCACTCTCCGTAGCTCTGGTTTCTGATGCAAATCGGCTCCCGGTTGAGGCCACAATTTTCCCTGGGCAAGTTCTGCTTGTTTTAAAATTGGTTACAACTCAACTTTAATACATATTTCGATATTACATATTTGAACACGAATTTCACGCATTCATTTATAACAACACTAAGTTAAAATACCTCATTTTAGACACGGAAGAATTTTTGCTGGGCTAGTATACAACTAGTATATTTGCCCCTTGCACTCATGTGTTTTTTACATCAATTATTATGAAATCATATGTGATCAGTGTAACTAATGTGTGCATTGCAGCATACATGCACCGAGGTAATCAAGTTTGTCCATGTGTCCTTGAATTCTACACATTCTTTTACTAATTCTTTTCCTACAGTGACCATGCAGTCAGTACAAGCCTGGAATAACTATCTTAAAGTGTTCTTCTCTAGACACAATTTTTGTTTGGACATATACTACCTTAATGAAGTGCCTGAGGTAAAAAAACCCTCCATAGCTGCTGAAACAGCAGCCTGCTGACACATGATGCTTGGAACATATTTTCTGAAGCACCATTCATCATTGTCATCATAGTGCACAACTTATTAGAGCAAATTGCTCTTGCATATCACAGAACAGTTATTCTTAACCTTAAAAAGACAATGCCAACTCATAATTGTATTACTAGGAGTTACAATAATCTTATAATAATTCTAAAAATAAAATCCGTATGTGCTAATGAGGAAACATAATCAGTATAAAAACTATTACCTGCCAGCTTTATAACCACAGTCACTACAGTAAAGGAATACTTTGTTTCCTATGAGCATTTGGGAGTCCTCAAAGCATTCTCAGGTGAGAAGAAACACCAAGGAACAGACTAACTTTGTAAGCTCTACAATTTGAGAAACACTCATCTATCAGTTTATAAAAAGAGAGATGCCATTCTCCTTCTCTCCAAAATCACAGCCCTTCCTCTGCTTTATGCCTATTACATGGCAGTTTATAACCCAGGAATTTTGTGGGCAGGTAGAGATTCCAATTTATTGCTAGCATCCCAAAATTAGTAAAATATACTGAGCTCTGCTGGAAGCATAGCAGCTTTAAAGAAGCCAAAAGGAAAAGGATTCAGTAGGACTGGGAATTGTCATTCAGCTCAGTTTCTAAATAAAATAACATGTTTCTGACCTCCGGGTTTTAAGGAGCTTCCAGAACAGATCCAAACCCAAAAACATAAGGTACAAGAAACATCAAAATACTGCAGCACACAATTAAAACAGCACAGAGGGTACTTTCTCTCAATCAGGAGATGAAAAGACACAGAATAAATTAAGACAACACAAAGTTTGGTACTAACCCAGAGGGATAGAATCTAAATGTAGTCTCCCTGATGAGACACATCATTCACAGCTGATAAAACCTGTGAGAAAGAAGATAGGTGGAAAAAAGGCTGAGAAAGACTGGAAGACTTTAATACTGGTGAAGAGGTCAATTTAAGTTTAACTATTTAACTTAGTGTTCCTGCAGTGGGGTGGAATGCAGGACATTTAAATCTTATTATTATCGATTTTTTTTTAATGCTACGTTTTACTTTGTAATCTAAATCACAGGGACTAAAACGAAAGACCTGCACAGAAGGAAAAAAAACCTCCAAAAAACAAAACAAAACTCCACCAACAAGCCAAACCAAAACCAAATAATGGCAAAAAGCTGTAGCTTTTGCTAGGTCCAAGTTAAAGCCAATGTGTCTTGTCCCCCCACTTATTTTTATAAAAAGGTTTCAAATTGTGAAGTCAAAATGTCAAATTATCAGCTTACATAACCTCAGTGTAGGGAGTGCTAGTAGATTTTCATGGAAACTGCCTTATAAACTTGTGATAATCCCGCTTTTTTCACCCCTTGCAAAATTATTATTTTAAATATGCATTACATGGTTAAACACAATTTATTTGTAACTGTCCTATAAGTGACAATTCTTATATATTGGCCTAATTACTGACCTGATTCTGTAGATGTAAAAGTTTAATGTCAGGACAACCAGAAAGGGGCAGACTGGATTTAAAAAAGAAAAAAGGGTAATTGCAGTATGAGTTACTTCTTCAGGAGCATTTGCATATCGAATGACAGCTTTGCCATCGCAGCCCTTCTTTTTGCTAATTGCTGTCAACCCTGTTTTTACTAGCATAGCTAGGGGAGCAGTACTTTTCCAGTGAGGTTGGTCCCCTCACCTAACTTTCCGTGAAGCTGCACAAAGACTCACAGCACTACTAACACCAACGCTGCAGTGCTGGAGTTTTCTTAATTTTTGTTTAAGGAAGGTGTAGTCTTCTAGAGCATTAAAGGTCTGTTAAAAGACCATTCTGTATGATAGAAACGTGAGTGTCAACTTAGAGATCTAGAAAGTCTTATCAAAATAAGAAACAAATGAAGAAAAAAAAGACAAGAGACCAAGCCACCTAAGGTAGCTTAATACAAAATTAGCCAGAGATTTTAAACACAGCTGTCCTGCATGAATTTCTAAGTCATAAAATCGAGGTAACATGGGCCAGACCTTCCGCTAGTCGAGCGTCCCACTTATGCCTGCGGCGCTCCGCAGGCTCCAACCCCCGCCGAACCGCGCCCCCGCTGAAAGCTCAGCCCCCCGCAACCACTAAGCCGCAGTGTCCCGACCACCGGACAGACACGGAGGGTTTAATTTTCTCATCCTGGCCGGGGAAGCCGCCCCCCTCCAGCCCCGCATGAGCCGGGGCGGGCGGGGGCTCTGCGGCTTTAAGGGCGCCCCGTGCACCAGGCCCGCGGTGCGGCCCCGCCCCGCCCCGCGCAGCGCGGCCGCGCATGGGCGGATGGGGAGCCGCGCTCTTGGNCGGCCGCCGCCCCCGCCGGTAGAAGTGCTCGGGGTGCCGGAACCGGCGGCTGCCGCCGCGCGCGGGGCGTTAGCGGCCCCTGAGGGGCGGGGGAGGGCGACCGGGGCCGCCCCCGCCCGCAGCCTGACGGTGCGTACCCTCTCCCCAGGAGGACCCCGTCCTGATCCGGCCTTTCCGTGGCCACACGGCGACGGTGACGGGCGTCGCCTTCAACGCGGACACGGCGGGGCTGGGTGAGTGCGGGGCCGGCGCTGTTTGCTTTCCGGGCGGGACGGACCGCTCTCTCTTTCCGTCCCCGGAGCCGCCGGGCGGCCCCAGTCGCAGGTCCAGGCTCGGAGGCGGGGCGGACTCCCGCGCCTTCGGGCGGGCCGCGGAGTCTCTGCCCCTTCCTTAAGCGACAACTTTTTGAGCAAACCACGAGGCGGGAGGAGGGGTTTGTCCCGCGGAGAGAGAGGAGGAGGAGGAGGAAGTAAGTGAGGGGGGTGCCGAGGCCGGTGGGGCAGGGGTCTGCTCCGTGCCTCCGCTGCTGTCTTGCTCCTCCGCGGTCCCCCTGGAATCTACCGGGCCCGCCACCGAGGGCTGGCTGCAAACTCTGCCGGCGGCCAGAGCCCGAGGCTGGGAGTGCCTGCAGCCCCCTCCGCTCCGGGAGGGCGGGGAGAGCCGGCAGGAGTTCACGGAGCCCCTCTCTGCTAGGAGCTGCTTTTAACCACCTACGATGAGGATCCGTCTGGCGAGAAGATGGACGTGGGTCCGCAAAAGCTGCGTGTTCCTCGGCTTCTTGATGATCGCTTACTTTGTGGTCGAGCTGTCGGTTTCTTCCTTCGGTGCCTCCCTCGTCGGCGAGAGCATCACTAAAGGGAAGTGGGAGAGGCGCTTTTCTGACAGAGCAGAAGAAGCTGTCGATTTGGCTCGTCCAGTTTATGATAAACCCCCGCCTGCTCCTTTTGCTCCAGGAGAATGGGGTAAACCCTATCGCCCGCAGCTGAGTCCTGAGGAAAAGAAACAGGAAGAAGACCTGATTGAGAAGTATGCAATAAATATTTATTTAAGTGATAAAATCTCTCTCCACCGGCACATTGAAGATAATCGACTGAGTGGTTGTAAAACTAAATCTTACAACTACAGAAGACTGCCCACGACATCTGTTATAATCGCTTTCTACAATGAAGCCTGGTCAACATTGCTGCGGACAATACATAGTGTTCTCGAAACATCACCTTCCGTGCTTCTGAAAGAAATCATACTGGTGGATGACCTGAGTGATAAAGTGTATTTGAAGGCTGAACTTGAAAAATACATAAGCAGTCTGAAAAGAGTTCGCTTGATAAGAACCAACAAACGAGAAGGATTAGTTCGTGCACGCTTGATTGGTGCTACCTTTGCTACCGGTGATGTTCTCACATTCCTAGATTGTCACTGTGAATGTGTTTCTGGCTGGCTGGAACCACTGCTTGAAAGGATTGCTGAGAATGAGACTGTTATTGTTTGTCCTGTCATTGACACCATTGACTGGAAAACATTTGAATACTACATGCAAACGGCAGAGCCCATGATTGGGGGGTTTGATTGGCGGCTGACATTCCAGTGGCACTCAGTGCCTAAACACGAACGTCTCAGGCGCAAATCTGAAACTGACCCGATCAGATCCCCAACTATGGCTGGTGGCTTGTTTGCTGTCAGCAAGAAGTATTTTGAGTACCTGGGAACCTATGATACAGGAATGGATGTTTGGGGAGGGGAGAACTTAGAATTATCATTTAGGGTTTGGCAGTGTGGAGGCATGTTGGAAATTCATCCGTGCTCCCACGTGGGCCATGTATTTCCAAAGCGTGCACCCTATGCTAGACCAAATTTCCTTCAGAACACGGCACGTGCTGCTGAGGTGTGGATGGATGAGTTCAAAGATCACTTTTACAACAGAAATCCTTCAGCAAGGAAAGAAAACTATGGAGATATTTCTGAAAGAAAGATCCTTAGAGAGCGTTTGAAATGCAAGAGTTTTCACTGGTATTTACAAAATATATTTGCTGAGTTGCATGTACCGGAAGATCGTCCTGGCTGGCACGGTGCTATTCGCAGCACAGGAATACCTTCAGAGTGCCTTGACTATGTCTTACAAGAGCATAATCCTACTGGGTCTCACCTTTCTCTCTTTGGCTGTCATGGTCAGGGAGGCAACCAATTTTTTGAATATACATCGAATCAGGAGATTAGATTTAACTCTGTAACTGAGCTATGTGCTGAAGTCCCTGAGCGTGAAGACTTCATAGGTATGAGGAGCTGCCCAAAAGATGGATCTCCTATCCCAGAAATTATTATCTGGCACTTCAAAGAAGATGGGACTATTTATCATCCTCATTCGAGGAGGTGCCTTACTGCTTATCGTACGACTGAGGGGCATGCTGATGTGCAAATGAGAACTTGTAATGCTGGAGACAAAAATCAGATTTGGAAATTTGAGAAATAATCACTGCTGGAAGTATGAATCGAATGGACTGTGATCTCCAAGCTTTTTACACATGTGAGCATATAGCAATGTTTGACTGAATACCTTGGAATATTTCCGGATGTGTCTGTAGTGGTGTAGAAACTGTCTACTGTGATGAACTGTATGGAAAGCAAAAGTAAATAGTGGGGTTTGCTTTCTAAAATGTGGATTAGAACATCTAATACCTTTTATTTTTGTAAAATTTTCATCACTTATTACTTTACTCTGTCTTGATTATGGTAAAACAAAGGCTTCTGAGTGGACTGAGGAGGAATTTTTTTTCATCTTAAAATAATGCAATAATTTTTCAAGATAATGTTACATGAAAACAGAGAATTTTTACTTACAGAAGTAAAAGTTAAGATTCTTGCAGTGGTATTAGCTGACCTATTTTGCAGATACATTATAAAATGCGTATCTAAAACCCTAAGGAATGCTACAGTAGCATGTGATTGAATAGACATTGATGTGGAAAGTCGAATCTAAGCCTTGTACTAGTCTGCATTTTTCTGGGAATGTACATGCTGTTAAGGGTACTATAGTATATAGAAGAAAAGGAAGTTTATTTCCTAGAAGGGCTTTGGCACTGCTTTGCAATCTTGTACCTATTGTAAAAATCTTGCCCCATGGAAGTTAGTCAGGAGCTCTCATGCATTTAGAGGAGAGTGTGGTAGCAGTGGAACCAAGGACATGCTGGTGATATCACAAATGGCAGAAATAGAGATGGCTACTAGTAAGAATTCTGTTTAAAGGTAATGGAGAATGAAAGGAACCACAAAATTGCATTAGCTACTGCAGTTTCTTAGCTATATATTTAATGTGTACATTGCCTCTGTGTAAGCTTTTCCATGTTCACCCTCACATCCTAGGGACGCAAAAGTCATGTAATCTAGACCATATTTGGGGTTTTTTTTGTTTGTTTGTTTTTTTGTGTTTTGGGGTTTTTTTCCTTCCATTTGGTGTGTCAGGGTAGAAGAAGGTAACATAGAGGAACATTTGGGCTGTTTTATTTTGCTTTTTGTGTTTTGGCAACACCTGGCATGGGTCAGCCCTAGGTAGAGTTTTGAAATAATACAGCATAAGCTGCCTCTTTGTAGTCAAAACAGTACCATGGGAGACCTTGGGTAAGGCTGGGAAGCTGAAGCTCCTGACATAAGGGGAGTTGAAAAGGCAAAGGACAGCTTGGAGGAAACCAAGAGTTATTGGTAAGGTGGTTCACAGAATTCTTATTTAGAATGTTTTTTCTTTTCTGTTATGCTTAGTTTTGAAGAATGCTGATTCTTGAATCATGTCACTAATCATGTTTCTGTTTTGTGATTATAGATGGTAGGTGTGATACATATATATTGTGTACTTGAAAAAAAATAGTGTGTTAGTATCTGTATTTTAGCTTTGTATGATTTAAGTTGAACACTTTTCTTAATGTTTTGGGCATTCCAGCGTTTTTGATTACTGTCACCAAAGTGCTAAATGTTCTTCAGTAGCCACAGTGTAGTAAGTCTTGACATGGGGTTGGTAGGTAGAAACTTAAGCTAATGAGCAATAGGAGTCTGGATACATGAGGAATGTAGTAGATGTGCATTTGCTACAGTTTTTGGTAGGTAGAGGGGATAAAAAGGGACAAGTGAGACCTGATGTAATTGAAGTTTTGCCAAAAATAAAGTAAGAGTAAGTCAGAATATATGCTTAAATATTAGTGGCTTGAAAGCTTTGAGAGGTTTGGGTGACAGCAGGCTAAGACAGAAGATGAACAGAAGAAGAAAATTTGGACGTTGGCATACAGCATTGAATCATGCTAAAAATGCTTGCCACTATGTGGCATGGGTTCTTTTAAGTCTTTAATTTATTTTTTAGGCAGTTACTTGCAATTTGATTTTTTTTCCCTCTTTTTTATCTTCCTTCCTTTTCCCCTAAGTTGGTTTTTTTGTTGTTGTTGCTTTTTTTGTTTGTTTAAAAAAAAGGAAACCTTTTACTACATAAGGGAAACATTTCTGAAACATTCCATTCCACTTTGCAGCAGGAATTCTTTTGTGGACCTGCAAGTTATGAACCATTTATCAAATTTTACAAGACAACCAGTCATTATGTACTGGGACAATAAATGATATAAAGTATGTGCTTTTGTGAAAAGCCTGCTGTAGACTGTTAGGTTTAATAGAAATGACAGGAAAAAGGCCTAGGTTCTCCTATATGGCAGATCATAAATAGTATGTGCAATGCATGTTTCTTCAGATGAAAGTAATTAAGTGGTGTAAATATAGACTATGCAACTTTTATACAACGAATTTTTTAGCAGTTGGCAAAAACTGCTTTTCATATAGAGAAATACTGTCAAGTTAAACCTGACATTCAAAGTGTTCCTTATCTATTTAAGCAATAATTGCAAGTGAATCTGCCTTTTAGTTTGACAAGTTATTCTCTCTGTATGTATCTGAACTCTTCCTCCTCCCTGTGACCTCCCTTTCTATTTTTGGAGTTATTTGTAAACAAACTGGGGAGAACAATAAAACCAAATTAAATAACCTGGCCCTAAAAAAAAAAATTTAAAAATCTTCTCAATGGGAATAAAAAATATGTGAATAAAAGGAGGAGGGACGAGAGAAAGAGAAAGAAAGAAGGAAAAAACAAACAACACCTTGCCATTTCAATACTCCTATCCAATTATTTTTCAGTATGTACAGATTTCTGGAAAATCTGAAACTCTGAATGGTTTTCTGTTATGTTAGACTTTGAAGATTTGGTGAACGCTTGTATATATTTTAAACTACTGATTCTAAGTGACTTAAAAGAAACTGAATGTAAACTTAACACTGAATAAATATGGAGAGCTTTGGGATTTCTTCTGAAAAAATAAAATCCAGAAACTTAAATGTTGGCTAGTGTGCTGACTCTTCTCAGTTCTTTTCCTCTTGTGTACATGCATACAGAATGCAACAAAAACTGCCATAAACTTGAACTTATGGGAGTTAGGAAAAGTTCTTAATATTTTATCCACTGTGCTTAGAATTCCAGATTGGCTTTCTTGACAGAGGTTCAATTAATAATTATTTTTCCTCCAAGAAGGAAATCTTGCAATTCATTGCAAAATGTGTTTGTATTGTGATGTTACACCTTATAATTGAGAACTGCAGGGTAAAGTGTGGGGGTTTTTTGGCAGTGGTGGGGTTTGAATATTCACACGCCCTTCATGTGCACTGTAGTCCATCTGCCCTGTAATTCTTGCACTGATTGATTAATTGTATTGGAGATGCTTCAGTATTTTGAGAGAGGTACATGGAGCTGTTAAAGCCTGGCTGAGTTTGTCTCCTCTGATCTTTGCACAACTTTCTTAGCCACCACTTTGTCATTATGGGAAATGAGAGTGAAATGGTAATTCTGCAGTACAGCAACTTGTGTTCATATATATGTGTGTGTATATATAAAAATGTATATCATCAATAGCCACAATTCGTAAATTGAACTTTGTTGCATTGCAAATACCGTAATTTTTTTTCATGGCATATGTGAAGCTCAGGTATCTGTTTACATACCACTTTGCTGTAGATCTCTAAACCTGGCCTTTGCACAAGGCCAAGTCTTTATTCTTTAGTGTTCAGTTCTGTAATGACTTATCAGCAGAAAAACAAAATACCCAGTGATGTATCTGCCATATGTCGTTGTGTACAGAAGCATTGATATTTAACAAAAATCACTCAGGTTATAAACTGGAGTAAGTTGTCTATTGGAGTCAGCTCAGTGTGAATTTTCAGCTTTCTACATTTTAGTTATATTTTTCTGTTGATTACATGTTTTCATAGCAAGGACAAATTGTCTTTCACCTCTAAACATGATTCTGGTTATGTCATATCTTCTCTGAGGAGCAACAGGCCTATTTGTGCTATGGAACATGCTAAAAAATTCTTATGGATCTTCTGTGCTTTTTTTGTTTCTGATCCAATACTTTAACCTTAGACATCTGTTGTGGACTATTTATTGATGATCTGGTAATTGAAAGTCCAACTGTAAGGTGCTGGTATACTTAGTAAGTGCTGTCAGAATGTATCATCTGTGTCTGGTCTGCATTCTTGTAGAATCTCATGTGTAGTCCATCCTGGAAGGTTCTTGCTCCCCTCCTTTTGAAGGGAGAGAACTTGAGGGGCTAAAAATGCATAATGGATTAAGAAATAATCATTAAAGTACTGTGCTAGAGTAAACTGAAGAAACAGCATTGTTATAAAGTGGGCAAAAGCCCTTAGAATGGAATAAAAATAGTGAAGTTTACTTGATAATAGTACATTTTCATGAACAAAGCTGTTTTTGAGATTAGTATTTCTGGCAACATAGTTACCCTATGGCCTCCTGTATTTTCTACTTGTGGTTTGCTAAGGTAAAGCAGTTACTATTGGGTATTAGCCATATGCACCAAACTTGGTTTCAGCTTGCTTGAAGAGGGAATAGCTTGGTTTAACTGAGCCTTGTTAATGATAAAGGATAAGGGCAACAAAGTTCAATATAGGTGCAGAGTTTTGGTTTAGAGTCTCTGTTTTTGTCTCTCCCATGCAGTTCAAATACAGACTAACATCTGCCTGTGTGCCTTAGGAAAATACTTCTGCAACGAGTCTGTCAGTTACTCACCCTTTCCTGTGCTAGTCCCGAACTTCTTGCCTCCATCACCCCTGGGGTTGTGTTGGCTGGGCTGGAACTGTGGCATTGGAGATGGTAATAGTCTTTGTGTAAAGGTAGTGGACTGGTGGCTTCAAGAGAGAAACTACGTGATGATGGAGAGAGGATGCTGAGGAGCATAGGCAGCAGGGAGTCCTGAGGGAAAACAAGGAAGATGGGTCATGGATGTCCCACAGAAAGGAGACCTTCAGGTCACTGCTTGTGTCTCATTTGCCTTGGGATAGCCTGTCTATGAGAGAGTAAGCTACAAGGAACTGGCCTTTGAATGTATTGTGCTGTCATCCTTCAAAGAATATTTCTGTCAGTTTTTAGAACTGAAAGCAAAGACAGCTGATACTGCACAGCCTTCATGCAGTTCATAAGATACCACAGGTATTTGGGAGTTCATCAACGATTTGTTTTAGAAGCCATCAGTCTTGTCTGTTTCACATTTCCAGCCTGATGCCTTCAAATTCTATTTTAGCTTATGTTTCACTTTTTCCGTTTAGTTTTACGGCACTGTAGGTTGCACTTTTCAGAACCAAAGGGAAAAAAGAATCCTTTCAAGTACAATTAGAAAGAGCCTGCTGTAAAATTGCGTTTTGAGAAGTTGAAGTGGGGGGAAAATATCCTTTATTTCTTTGTCAAATATAGGCCTATTGATATGGGCATAGAGACAGTCTGGTCTCACATATTTTAGCAGAAGCTAGTCTTTTGGGAATAAAAATAATAACTTTTTATCAAATTAATAAAGGGAATTTAATAGTTAATATTTAATATTCCAATATGCTCATATATTGTTTGAGGCTTGCCTTGACATGTAATAATAAGCCAACTCAATTTCTTTATGCTAAGTTGGCGCTTGAAATAGACTGGGAAGAGAAAAGCCATCCTCTTCATGTGCTGTTCCAGCAGGCCCCTGTTCTCCCTCTCCCTTCTTTTCTCTACTAGGATTACGAATTTGACAGCTGAGGGATGGGAGTGTGAATACCTTGTTTTTATTTATGTCTACATACTAGCACTTAGTAGAGATGAAGATGATAGGGATGTAGGAATATCACATGTAGAAGTTTAATTCAACTGCTTATTGCTTTTGCTTCTTATAGGTTCCCGAAAACATTAAACTCTGGTGAAAGTTAGGTTTGCCTTTTTGAGTGTAGATAGTATAGTTCACCTGTAAAGTGACTGCAAAAAACCCACCCTCAAACATGCTCTTTCTAGTTTCAGACTGGCATCTTTATGTTCTGTTTTGTACTAGACAAATGTTAGTATTATAAAATCGGTACTTAAAAAGGATTATAGAATTATCATATATCGGTATCTTCACATAAGTGTAGATATCTGAAGTGTTAGAAATCACGTCTTGAGTTTAAGTTGGCTTGTTTTTTCAGAGTTAAACCCTTGATGCTTGAAACAAATTTAATCTCAGAGATCAAAATGAGATTACTGAAGAATTTGTGTCTTGCTCTTAGTATTTGGTAAAACCAAATCTGGATTCGTACTTATTATTGTGCATGATGTTCGGCTTTGAATTTTTTGCTCTATATCTTCAAAGTACTTGTAAGCCACTTTGCTTAATATGTGGGAGAGCTGTCTGTTAAGAATTATCCTTTACTCTTCCCAGTCTTGTGGCATCCTTCCAAAAGCCTGGTGTTGGCCTTACTTGCTACGAGGCTTCTGCTCAGGCTAAATATCCATTAAAACCTAATAACTCTTCCCTCTGCCTAATACCCATGAAGTTCTCTGGTGAATCCAAATCCATAGTCATTAGCTCTGACTTTATAAGAACAGTTAGCAGAATCCTAATATTTTCTACTTCTTGCCAGCTACCTGCTCTTCAGATAGGTTTCTTATGGTGTGGAAGCTGAAGATGCCGTACACAGCTTACAGATTTGCAGGCCATGAAGAGGCGGTGACCAGTGTAGAATTCTCACCAGATGGGCAGGTGCTGGCTTCAGCTTCTCAAGATCACACTGTCAGGCTATGGATTCCTTGCATGTGAGTACAACTGGGCAATGCTGGATGTGTGTTTCCTTATTGTGCAAGGTGGACATTGGAGGCTTTACTCAAGTTTCGTTTTCCTTCCCACATGCCTGGGCTTTGACAGAAACAGAGATTGGGAAGCACACACAATACAGTTCTTTACTGTATTATTTTGTTCTTCTCTGAATATTCTGTAGTTTCAAAAGAAAAATATAACAATTCAGAGGTGACAATTTTATGTGTGTAGAAGTATGCTTTGTAATATTTCTCTGGTTTAAAGATTATATTTTAATAAGGATTACATGGCCGCACTTTATTTTGGGGACACAAGTAATGAAGAAAACAAAAAGTAGTTTTATGGAAAAAAAAGATTTTAATTGTCTTGACTTATTAGACTGTTCTTAAGTAGTAGTGATTATGAGTTATTCAGAATGATCATAGACTGATGTTAGTTGAACTTTCAAGCATTTTTTAGATTACTATATTAAAAATTAAATTCTCTTTCAAATACTAATGGTAATGGGACTGAAGGCTAATGCTGCTGCTTAATTGCACTGTTCTCTAAAATTGGTCACATTAAACACAACTTAAGGAATGTTATTTCAATACTATTTAAATAAGTAAAAAATAATGGTGACATTAAGATTTGGCCTCTGTATGCTGCTTTTTCATTTGGGTAAGATTCTAAGTAAGCTAACATTGAGTTTTATGGGGATTTAAACTCTTTAATATAATTGTGATATGTCACTTGGTATTTTGGGGTTTTGTTAATTTTCTTTGCCCCTCCCTTAGTCACGGAGAATCATCAGTACTGAAAGGTCATACAGCATCTGTTCGGAGTGTGAGCTTCTCCCATGATGGCTACTCTGTGGTTTCAGCATCCAATGATAAATCAGTGAAAATATGGAGTGTTTGCTCTCAGCGCCTTTTGTTTACCCTATTCCAACACACTGGTTGGGTTCGCTGTGCCAAGTAAGTGTTGTATTGATTGTCTTGGTAAAGTAGACTTCCTAACAAAGGGGATTTTATATAATTTTGTACTCTAGGGTAGAATTAAGAGAAGAAAAGTCTGTGAATGACAAATAATGATCTCTCACCAATAATTAAATTTTAATAAATGAATCTTATACACACTAGTTTTGTATATATCTCCTAGCTGAAGTATAAAAGCTTGCTCTGTGTTAATATGTGTACATATTAAATCAGTTTCTGTGTGTTCATTCTATTACATTAAAGGACAAATGGGGTCTTCTGTATTTGTTTTCAGTCAGTATCCTGTCTTTCCCCAGTTTTGTTTGATTTTTTGTTGTATTAACTTATTTCCCAGCACTCATTTCTAGATTTATCTTACATTGAAGGGGTTTTGCCAACTATTCTTGGAATAATAGTGATATAAAAGAATGGTCATGAATCAAGGTGAGTTAAGTTTACATAACTAGAAAAGGTGAAAAAAATGGCCTTTGGATTGCAAGTTAGGATTCATACTCTTTAAAGACAGGACAGCTCTTCAAAGACAAGAAAAGATTGTTTGCTGATTTTTTTTTTTTAAGTTTTTCCTTTCCTCCATATTAATGGAAAATCTGCAGCTAAGAGAGGCCTGATATAAACCTCTTGAGAAAGAAATTTAACACTGGTGAAGTGCAGAGCCCTATGAAGTTTCAAAGTATCTGATTATTGAAAAGGAAAAACTCTAGGAAATCACACATGAAAGTTCTTGAACAGTTCTCTAATGTCACTGTGCAGTTACTCAATAAGTGAAATAATAATGCTTGAGGAAGTTATAGACAAGTCAATTTTCCTGTTTAAAAACCTAGTCTGCTAGTCTAGAAATAATCGTGAATGCTTTGCCCACTGTTTGTAAGTCTAGAGAGAGCTCGGAGAACATAGATATAGGTTAGCACTGAACACAGGGTTCTACTGTGTCCCCTTTGCCTTTTTACCTATGGTTTTCTATAATAATCTCTGTATCATCTGAAGCAACCTCCTTAGGTTGCTGATACCTTACACCCCAGCCCCTTTCTTTCTCTTGCTTATGGCTCTGCTTTTAATTGTACTTGGTTATGAAATGGGGCAGAGTGGAATAGGGGGAGAAGCTTTTTCAGTTTTATTACTCCATGAGAAATAGGAGAAAGTCAAATGTCCTTAAATGTTATGCATCCTTATTTCAAACAGGCTTTCTTGGTTCTGGTATTGTGCTGCTTACGTTTCTAATGCTAATCTAGGCAGTATCAGGTGTTTAGTAGTATGTACTCTTGCCTGTTGCAGATTTTCACCTGATGGAAGAATAATAGCATCCTGTGGTGAGGATAAATCTGTTAACATCTGGGATCCAAGAAATAAAACTTGTATTAATAGCTTCTCGGATTATGAAGGGTAAGCTTTACTAAAAAAAAAGAGAAGTATAACAGTGTAATTTTAATTACGTTAATTTAATGTTCTGTGATATTAACATCTATATATATGTTAAATGTGAAAACAGATCAAAATTCTACCACCCATGTCAAGTAAAATAATTTATATAATGTTTTTCTAGAGAGGTTAACTGGCTGCATTTATCCAGCTGTTTTCCAGCAATCAAGAGATAATGCAAACAGAAGTGAGATTATTCTTGGATTTTGGAATATTTCCATGTTTTTCCTCAGTTTTGATAATGCTATTTGATATTGGATGCTTCAACAACAAGAAAGCTTGAAGACTTTTCCACTTGTTGATGAAAGCAATATTTTGTTACCTTCAGTGATGGGCCTTATTTAAGTTTAAAAAATACTTGTTTTTACTTATACACAGTTTTATTAAACATCTTGGATCCAGAGTTTTAGTTAACAAATCAGTGGAGTATTTATCTTGTATATGTGCTTTTCTGATTTCATGGCTGCCTTCATCCTTTTTCTAATATGAAATGTTGTTATAACTAGATACTCGGTTCTTAGACAAAATTAGTTTACTTGTTGCTTACAAACTCTTAGCAGCACAATCTTTTAGGAACTTTGTATTCTAGCACAAACTCCAAATGTTTGACTTGGATCAGTTATACCATATTTTCAGCAAAAGTGGGATTATGATTTATCATGCACATCTTGTTTTCTTATGCTTATTTCAGTTACTTGAAATACCTTATTTGAGTTTCCATATGTGTAGATTCCACACAAGTTTGTGGCAGCTCAGTGTTAATATTGTAGGCTTTATATAAATATATATATACATATATGTACACACCTAAGTATTTCTGTGGAAACACATTATAAGTCTGTTTTCATTAATTATATTTAGATTTGCAAATTTTGTGGTTTTTGACCCAAGTGGAACACGTGTAGCTTCTGCAGGTTCCGATCACACAGTGAAACTATGGGATATTCGAATAAACAAGCTACTGCAGCATTTCAAAGGTAAAAACAATGTAGTTTGTTTTATTTTCTTTACAATGGGACTCTTTGCAATTAAATGTGATTTATTAAGAATACGTTATTTCATTCCTTACTGGGGAGAGTGGACAAACAAGTCATATTGACATGTTGTAAGTATCTTTTTGGTAGTCTAGCAACCCTAAAAATCCAATCTGAATCCTTTTTATTTCTTTGCTTCTCTTAATTTTCAGAACAGAACGAAGCAAATGCTTTAGAGAGTCTTTTATGCCCAAGCACTTTGGTGGTTTTTCCCTTAAATGAAGTAGTTCTTTAGGAAGTAGAAAAGAGCAAAGAAATAAAGTGTACATTTCTTCTTAGTAGATCTCTACAGCCTTTGAATATTGTCTTCTGTAAATTAGTTCACAGAGCAGGGGTTAATTGTATATCATTCCATCCTTCTGGTAACTACCTCATCACTGCTTCTACTGATGGTACCCTTAAGATTCTGGACCTCTTAGGAGAAAGACTTATTTACACTCTTCATGGACACAAGGTATACACAATAATCCTCTTTAAATGGAGATCTTAATAGGTTGTTCAGTATCTTTACAAAGGGAAAGTAACATTTATGCCATTGTGTCTTGCAACTTGCAGATAAAATTTAGTGGACCGCAAGGTGTTGTATTAATGCACCTTGTTACAAGTGGTTAAGGAAATGCATCTGTTTTACCTGTAACCATGCTTTTTATCTGTCCATATTACATGCTTGATGATAAGTAATAGTTCATGTTCTGAATTCATTAATAATTCACTTGATTTTCAAAATCATGCTATTTGGCACTTTAGTCTTTTTGTCTATTGAAAAACAATGTTTTCTAAGGGGCAGGAAGCTTACAGAAAATAACATGTGAAGAATGGCAGGCATTTCCTTATTTTCCTGTTAATGCCAAACCAACCTTATTTTTCATAATAAATCATTCAAACATATTGCCTTGAGTAATGTGATATATATTTTGTAATCTTTCATTGTAGAGCTGAAGTATAAAATCCAAGGATAATGCTGCTATTTTCCTAGTAGATTGTTGTAATTGTAATGCAGCATCTTATGAAAATGTGCAATATTAACCCTTCAATCAAGTTATTTTGCAGAAATTTCACTACAGTAAAATTGTTCCTTATTTTACTAAAATTGAAAAATCTATTATATTAGGTAATTGCATCAGTGTTTTTCTCTTTGCACCAAAATACCACGATTACAGTAATAGCCTAATTTTACTGTATACTATTTTTTATTTCCAGGGACCTGTACTTTGTGTGGCTTTTTCAAAAGGTGGTGAAAAATTTGCCTCAGGTGGAGCAGATGCTCAGGTTTGTGGTATTGTCTCTTTAAACTAAATATCTTAATGTTTATTACAGTGGATGGGAGTTAAATATAGTATGTCACAGTAACATGCTGATTGCTCACATGCAGTCTGTCTATTAGTGTGTTATATAGACTTTTCATTGGATGTTATGATGAGAAGAAGACCACAATAATAGCCACTTCTATTTTACATATTAAAATAAAGCAATGATTTTTAACTAAAAATATTTAAAGTGTGGCAATTCAGTGTCAATGAAGTAATTGTGTTGCAATTAGTATTAAGGTTTAGCTGCTTTGCTAGGTTTTCACTTCTTTTCAAGTCCTTACTGTGTAATTGTAGGAATTAAGTTTTATTACTGGGAAAAGTTTGGCTAGAATTGGGAAAACAACACTTGTGTTACCTTTACTAATTTACTTTGGTGAAGCAGTAAAGCACTGGATTTTATAAAGTGAAGAGTCATTTGAGCATTTAAAAAAAAGTTGAATAGTAAGTCTTATAATTAATCTCCATCTGCTGTAATAAATCTCATAATTAAGAAAAAATACTATCAAGCTTGGAATCGTCTCTATCAGGTCGTTAAATTTTCCAAAAAGAAAGAACTTTTGTAGCACAAGGTTTAAATTTTCAGTCTGAAATGTTCCTTAATATTAGTTGTCTTTTTCATTGTTTTCTCTTACAAAAAGCTAAAAGCTCAATGTAGATACAAAAATCTATGCTGTAGAAATTAATATCTTTTGAGTTTACCATAATTCATGGTTATATTCTGTTTTGTGGAGTTTGAAATTAAGTTCAGCTAGTAGCAGAGATGGTCTTGGGAAATAATAAAAAAACTTACTTTCTGTCACCAAGTGTTAAGTAAGAAGCACTGCCAAGACTTGGAGTTATTGGAAAAGTTAAAATGTTATCAAGCATCCAATATTAATTTTACAAACATGGAAAAAACCCACAAAACTCAACCAAGAATGGGGGAAAGATATTTATTTCTTGACCCACTAGTATGATCTTTTATTTTCTAAAGTTTTAAATAACACTTTAAGTTCCAAAATGCAACTTAGGTCTTAAGTTCAGTGCAGACATGTCATTGCCTTTTTCCTTCCCGATTTCCTGTTGTAGAGCTGCTGGGGCAAGAGAACATGGAGAAAGTAGGTAAAAATCTGTCTCATGTTTCTCAGCAGTTTGATATATAGTGGGTTCATGCTGAATACATGAGAGGGAAGATCCAGTTTCATCAGCAAGCACTTTCTTAGTTAAATGCTGAATTTAAAAAGTAGCCATAGCAGGTCTAATAACTGTTTAAGTTACCCTAAAAACAGGCCTTCCTGTGTTTGTTGAAGTTTTCGCCTTTGTTCTATCAAAGTTTTGGTGGGAGAGGAATACTTACTTTGCTGCAACTTTCACTTTTCTAAGATTTAAAATGTGCAGTGCTAACTACTGTTGGATAACTACCAGGGTGTAGATCTTTATCTATAGTCAACATAAGAGCTTCATTCCTCAGTGTCAATTTTCTGTCAGTGTACACAAATGTACTTCTCAAACATCCTGTTTTGCTGACCTGTCCACAGCCTTCTTCCAGGTGTGCCAGGAGGATGGTTGTGGGACTTCCTCTCAACTCACTGTTATTGTTGGTTTACTGTAATTGTAGGATGTATTTGTTGGAAAAGTTCTGTTGGCAGATCAGCAACATCAGGCTTACGAGCAGAGGCTGGCCATAAAAGTATCATCTGCCATCCCTCATTCAGAGTCCAAAATACATTGTCTGTTCACAGCATGAGCTGGAGGCAGATGATACATTCTATCTTTATGGAAGACTGCTTCCTTCATACACATATTGTTTCGAGACTATTACGTTTTCAAACTACAGATCCTTCCATGAAAGAAAGAAAACCAGTATCTCTGCTTCTTGTATCAAGTTTCTGGTTGTTCAGAAGCACATTAAATATTTGAAACAAACAATGGACACTTTTGTTTCTTTCTATTTGCTTCTTTCCTCAAACAAACAAAAAAAAATCTCAAGGTGTAGTGTTCTGAAGTTCATGTTGCTCACATTTTTGCCTATATGTGCACATGGCAATTTATTTCATTAACCCGTTTCACATTTTATGTGAAAGAGCAAAGTTATACCTATTTGTTTGGAACGTAGTAGCCTATGCTGTTAATTCAGTCCTATATAGAAGAGACAACTCATTGTGTCTGATGAAGTCCTTAATGTGAAGGGAATTATTTCTTTATGAAATATGCATTTTTCTAGGGTTGTGCATATTTAGTTTTACACTTTCGCATTGCAGTTGAGATATTCAAGGCATATATGGATGTTTCCATGCTGGTTTTACTCTTAGAAATTTTTTTAATCTGTAATGATGAAGCTACAGGGACATGGCCTTTCACTTTAGAATAAAATTACATATTTAGAGCTTGAGCAGCTCAAAAGCTCACCACTGATAAAAGGTGAGCTGCCTCCTGCCTATACTGTTGTTTACACTCAGTGCTGAAACACTTCAAAATACTAAACCATCAGAAAATTAGCCTGAAAAAAAATGAGGGGAAACTACTAAAAAAGTGTAAGTAACTTTATTCTGTACTGAATGATGGAAGTAGTAGAACCTACACAACTGAGGAAAGAGAGTAAGCAGAAGCTGCTGTGATTCAACTAATCTATCACCTAACAGTCCTGCAAGGGGCAGGTTCTGAGGAAGGTTTATGTAGTTTGACTGAGATCTGTGCATCCTCTTTTACTGTTACTAATGGCTGAATTAGTTTGGGTTCACCTTTATTGGTGCACGGTCTCCTAGTGCATATTCAGGGTCTTTGACTCAAGAGAGTCATGAAAGATGTTAAGCCTGAAATGAACTTGTAGCAATGCAGCTATTCAGGAATATATTAAAAATATGATTTAGTGCGTTTGAAATTTCTATGAACTAATCTATTATTTGTGTTGCTTAGTAATTATTAGTATCTGAAAAATACTTTTAATGTCTGTCAAAAATATTATTGGGTGGACAGGGGAGTAATTTTAAGTCAGATTATGGTCCCATCTTTGTTTAATTTAGCTAGCAGCTGTACATGTCAACATTGGACTTTTGGTAACTTCTAAGTGTCTCAGACTTCCTTTTTTCTTTTCTTTTCTCCCTTAGTACTTAGAGTAAGAAAGAGTTCATAGATCATGTAAACTTAATTAAATTACTTAAATATGCAGTTATTTTGTGACATGGGAGAGCAACATTGTGTGTTATGATTTTATTTCTTAGAATATTCATAAGACTGGATAGAATACCTTTGGACTACCTCTGCATCCTCTGACCTTCTGCATTTGGCCATTGTGTGATTGTTGTATATTGTTTCTACCTAGAATATAATTGGACAAGGTTCAGAAAAGAGATTACTGTTGCTAAAACAGTGGAACCAGGTGTTTTGGAGTTCTGTGGAACTCTCTAATTTCTCTTATTCCCTCAAACTTTCTTGTTAGACCTGAAAGCCTTTATAGGGGGCAGAAATTTAACAGCATATGACCCCTTGATCTGGCAGAAAAGTAACTTGGGACAGTTCAGTAGACAGGAGTTTGTTTTATGATTATAGACATATTTTAGAGGTTATTTTTTTTAATAGATGAAACCACATCTTTTAGATTTGAAGTACAAGATACTCTGGGGAAGTGCCTGTGTTGCAGTAGAGATCAGATGAAGAGATCACTGCAGTCTCGTTATGATGCAGTGATCTATCAGTAATAACAGACTTTACTGAATAGTTATGTTTTGAGCCCTGAATAACCTTCAAGTAGTTACTGACATGAGGGTTTCTTACAGGTATTACTATGGAAAACCAACTTTGATTCTTTGGATTATAAAGAAGTTCTCAAACACAATTTTAGAAGAACACATATTGATGATCCTCCTCATCTTCTTGATACTTACCCAAAGACACCTCATTTCCATGACGAAAAGTTTCAGTCAGTTGAGGTGAGTGCAATAAATTGTTTAATATAGGAAACAAGAAGTTTCTCCGAACAGTCTGGCATTTATAGTTAAATATGTTTAAATACCAGAGAGCTTTTTGTTATTGTGTATAATACTTTGGAAGGAACCATAATTTATGTATCTGCATTAGGGTTACTAGGCAAGCTGGTGCTGGCAGGTTTATGCAGAAATTACTTTCATGCTTCTTGTATGTCTGTACTCTTCATCTGATTCAAGCAAAACATAGGTGATAATCTGGTTTCTGAACTAACACTGCAAGTTTTCCAGAAGGTATCTGAATCTTCAATGAGCTTTAGAATACTAATCAAAATACTTCATTATAAGCAGGACAAAGTGGTGTTATTACTGAAAGTCAAATACTTCATTGTCACAAGCTGTCCCTCTTTTCAAGACCTTTAGGTATTGTGAGATCTTGATATTTATAAGTTTAGGAAGACTTTCTAGGCTAGCAGTGTGTTTTATGTCACTATGTAGTCTGATTTCCTGATATTTCATTCTTGAACTGTTTTACTGTCAAACTGTCTGTTGGCATCCCTTGAAGGTGTCGGGAATTAGGGAACCAAAGTGCAATGTCAAATGTTCTGTGTCAGTACTAGGAAAAATCCCGTGTTTGTCAATTTGTATGCAAGTTATGCTCAGTAGGTAAACCATGCTATGCCTTCTATGAGGCCATTGTTTATGCTTTATTTGTGACAGTCCCTGGTAGAGCTGGCTAGCTTCTGCATGGTGATTATCTATATTTTTTTCTCTTTTTTGATGTTCTCCAGGTTCCTCTAGTGCCAAAGAACTGTATCTGAGATAAATCTAGCAATTTTCTGATTGTTGTAATATGCTATCAGAGTACTATAAAAACTCACCATTGCCTGGTTGTGTCCATAGACAATGTAGATACTGCTGCCATGGCATTTGTTTCCTGCTCAGAGTTTTAAAACATTGACGTTTGGGGTTATTGAGCTTTTTTTTTTGGTGTCTGGGTGCGTATGTAATCTGAATATATGCAACGTGAGTAGTATAAAGATTGAAAACATTTGCTGGAGAAAGGGAACTCTGACAAAATCCATGACTGAGATTTCTTCTGTGCCTGGTTCTATTGTCAAGCTGGGTGTGAAGCTTTCTAATGCTTAGTATTTTGGTCAGAACAGGATGACTGTATGGATGACAAGGTTCGTAAACAAACTTCTGTGCTGGACTTTCGTATTTGTTGTACAGTAAATGAATGAAGTTAAGTTTACTGGTACCAGCCTTTCAGCATAGTTGGTCAGTGCCAGAACAAACTCAATCATAGCATTTGCCAGCAGATTTAAGCCACTCTTGCTGCAGCAACGTTTTGCTTCAAAACCATTCAAACTGCACCCAGTTATAACACATACTTGTCGGGGTGGTGCGTATGAATAATAAAGGCCTGAAAGCCCCAGAATGTACCACCAAAGGAAAGGAGCTCTGGTGGAGAACTCCCAGAGCTGGAGGGCTCCCCTGGGAAACAGACATCACTGTGGTGTAACCCAAGTTATAACAAACCCACCTCCGAATCCCCTCATTGGATACCCAGTTGTCTATTAATTTCTGTATACTCCCCAAGTTCTAGTAAGTTTTCCGTTATTCAGTTAATGATTTGTTCTTCCCTCTTTACTCATCCTCCTTTCCTCCCCATTCCTCAAGTTACTGGCTCTGTAACCCTGGACCCTCCCTAACCCTTCCCTTGTACCCTCACCTAATTGGCTGTTTGTTCACCTTAAGACCCCGTGTCTCAAGCTGTTCAGGGCTCCGGTCCCTGAGGATTCCATTGTGGTATAATAAACCACAGTGCGCGCACACCTGGAGTCCCTCCTTTTGTCTTCGGGTCTCCTACGACTTTCGTCATCCCACCACTCAATGCTAAACCCAGCTCCCACCGGTGGGGCCAACGTGTGCCCTCCTGGTACTTCCCCCCCCTCCCCCCCCCAGGGCGGCCGGGGCACTGGGATCGCATCGGCTTTTGGGCAGCAGTTATCTGGGAAGGCGTCCCAAGAAAGCCGAGAGGAGCGATACATACTAAACAAACACAGTAGCTTATAGCTGCAGGGTTCCATTGCTTGCTTTTCAGGCCAACATTTCCAGACCTCTCTGCTGCTTACATGCCTGGCAAAGATGTGAATATACTCTAATGCAATTTTTCAGAATTTTTTTTGTCCTGATCCTGGGTAATTGAAAAGCTCTGGAAAGGCATTAATGAGTTCAGGCTAAAGTTAAACTAAGGCTAGGAAGCACCTCATTATCAATACTGAAAGGGCTTATCAAGGAAATTCAATAGTTGAATGTTAAGAAATTATTTATTAGTTAGCTTTGACAGGTTTCACTTAGCCTAATGTCTGCGTTTATTTACGGCTGCAGTGTTTGTAGCAGGTTATAGGCTCCTGGGTTAGCTCTTCCATAGTAGTGAAAGCGCTCTATGGCTTTGTCATAGCAAAGTTTTGGACTCTTTGTGGTATATTTTCTGTCCTGATTTCAGGATTTTAAGAACAGAGTTGCTATATTTAGTTTTCTATTAACATCACATTGTCACTAGAATATCTTTCTGTCAAGTAAACATTAAGTATGTTATATTCTTTGAGACAAAACAGTGTCCGACAGTTTCAACAAAACTCAAGTTACTGTAAGGTATTATATTTTTATATTTGTAAATTAAGTAGTTTAGTAATAGTGATTAGAATCTCTTTTGCAGCTAATTTTCAGAATTAATATAATAATATAATAATTTAGATGGAGTTAAGGTGAAGTTATCAAGTTTTGTCTTTTCCTGTTTTTTATTGCCCCTCTTGTCTGTCTCAATAAAAATGATGAGATTTTTGTTGTGATGAGGAAGAACAGACCTCACCAACTGGACAAAAAACATAATTTATCCAGACAAAACTAGTATCGGGTTACTACCAGCAGTAGCATGCTTTAGTTAGCATGCACTAGCTGTTAGGTAGCACTAACTGTGCTTGAAATTTTTCAGTGTTCCATCTTCTTAAATATTTCCTCTTGTAACTGAGAAAAAGCATGTGTAGATCCACTCTATGCTGTACTCTGGAGAAGGAAAAGAAGAAGGAAAGTATATTTGTCCTTCTTCAGTCAAAAAGTTTTATTTTTTTAACATGCCAATCTCTTTCTAAGCCAGAGGCAATAGAGAGAATTCTAGCGTTAGGCTGTTCCACTGCAATCCCACCCTCATCTTTCAATGGCTTGCCATGTTTCTAATATATAAGGGAAAGGAGGAATGGAATCACAGGCATGTTAGAGGCATCTTCTGGAAGTCATCTGTTTTTCCTATCAGTGGTACGTCAGCTGGGTCTGGTTAGGGGAGGCCTTGAAGAGGGATGGAGATTCCCCGATCTCTCTGTATGTTCTATTCCACTACTGCACAGCAGCTGTAATGACAGTTTTTCCTAATATCTCATCTACACCTCCGATAATACGCAGAACTACTTCCTTTGTCGTTATTTGCTTCCTTTCTGTATCTATTTCTATGTGAGCAGGGTTAAGATAATTGATCTTAACTAAACAGAAGTCACACTATTCTAAGAGACTTGGTAACATATGCAAGAGTTACAGGCAGGCAGAGGAGGCAGTTCAGAGATGGGATTTTTAAAAGTATCAATGACTGCTTAAAGTTTGCTACAAGCCACTACAATGTCATCTAAATGTATCAATGACTGCTTAAGGTTTGTTACAGGCCACTACAATGTCATCTAAATGCTTGTGATGTGTTGTAATACATTGTCTTGAGTTATGCTCAGCTGGTTAAATTTAGTCACCTCTAAAACAGGAATGAAGAGGGATTGTCTTGGGATAAAATTAAAGGTGATAGGACACAAAATGTTCAACAGATATATGGGCAGAACTCAAGAGGAAAGTAATTCCCACCCTATTTTTAAAAAATCCTAATGTTTCACACCTCTCCTATTTTTTTTTTTTTTTACTGCTTTTAGTTAGCTATTGCTTCTCTATCCCTGCTTGTTGCAGTGTGGCAAAGTCCCTGCAATTCCAGAACCTGATTCTGGGGAAATAATATACACAAAAATGGAGTTGCCTTAGTACTCCCATCCAACTGGGATCAGAAACACAGTTGCAGTGTTTTAGCACATCACCTGTTGGAAATGCTGTTTTGAAGCAGCTTGCACAAGGGCATTAAGAATTGCAGGTAGCACCTGATGTTTTGCCTTCAGGATAGTGACAGAAAGATGGAGCTTGAGTGTAGTTTGCCTTTTTTAGTAACTTTTTCTTATTCACTCTTTAAAGCTATACATCGAACCAGTAATATTTCAGATACCTTCCCTAGTTTTTTTCTCTGTACTACCTATTTTTTGAGACATAAAGAACTTTTGCAAGAAGATCATTACTTGCATCTCCTTCTCAGCCCAACAGTAGCCTGAATTTTAATGCAGTGTTGAATTTCATGTTCTTGGCCTATAAATCCTTACAACTGTTCTCCAACTTCACTGGTCAATGTGATTCTTGAATATTCGAGTAAGTAGAGATTTAATGCTTATAACCATTGCAATTATTCAGACAACTTGGAAATGTAAGTAAAGGATTAGTCCCCTAAAGGTACCTGCCTTTTGTCTGTTGACCATAGAGGTAATCTTGGGTGATGACCATAGAGGTAATCTTGGGTGATTATCAGCTCAAATACAGGTGTCTAGCAATATGTCTAAATTTAGCTGAGATAAATCCCAGTTGTTGTCTCTGTTTGATATAAGGACCTTGTGGAGATGGTTGTAAACAGTATGTTTAATCAGTTATGCAGTTTTAATGAAATACACTAAAAAATGCATTCCACTTGGTGAGAGTTGTATTTCTCAATTTGCCATGTTTGTACATAATTGACCTTATGTATGTTAGACGCTTTTAAAAAATAAATGGAAGATTAAAAATAAGTTTCTTTGAAAACATAGCTTTGAGGTTTGAACATATTAAGGTACACAGAGTTTATATCTTGTACGTGAATACCTTCTGTTGATTTAATTTCGTCGTAAAATTTTCAGTGTAATTTCAGTTGTAAATATTTTCTTAGATGAAGGAAATTCAAATATACACTAGGTGGCAGTAGAAAAAAGAATATCTAGCTTGCTTGGCTTGAGGACCCCAGCCTAGAACAAAGAGCAGTGTTTAATCAAATTGAAAGTTAATTTTCTCTTGCTGTGTTTAGAGAGACTATTTCACAAGTAACTACATCACTTTCCTAGGAAATACTTTGCGTAAGTCATTTAAAACTTCCTCTTTTAATTTTATTAACTTTATTTTTCTATTTCGTGAAAGATTCTGTAGAAACCTTCCCTTCAAATATCTTTTATTGTACTATAGATCAAATTGTGATAACTGTATTACCGTATTAGAAGATGATAATGAAAATGCTTATGTATCAGTTTTCTTAATTAAAGCAAGGCTTTGAAAGAGTGTTTTTGAAAACCTGTAATACATGACGGTACTTCCTACCTTGCTTTTTAGTGTTCTGGTTTTTCTGTCTTGTTTCTTAAAGTTAAATCTTTTCAAAGATATACCTTCAAGACTTCCCTTGGTAAGATTATTTTACAGCTAATTACGTCACCTTGTCAGGAAATGTCAAATAATTTGAGACTTTTACATTTAGCTTCATTCCATTATCTCATTCATTTTTAGTGCAATATTAAACACTAATATTTGCATGAAGGTCTTAGATACAGTCTTTATATTTTTGTGCATTTCTTTAGACACTTTTTTAGATGCTACTTCTGACCAGTTGCTTAATAATTTTGTATTTAATTTTTTAGTATGGCTTATGACTGTTCCTGCACCCCTAGTCAGTGTTTACAGTGCTCCTCATCCTCCCCTTATCTCTAACAAAGCAGTAAGCAGAAGTATACGCAGAGGAACTTTCATTCGAGTTCCAGGATTTGATACTTCCACAGAGCACATTTTTTAAACTTAATAATGCCATGTATTTATTTACCAGCCTTTATCAAGAATTTAACTCCTTCTGCGATATCTGTGATGATGAATAAAGAGTTATTATTTCTAAGATGTTTCAAGAGCTATTAGTAATACTACTACAGTAGTTCATCCACATTAGAGCATTGAAATGTAGTAGGCTCTGACTGTATATAGATTACTGTATATATAGATTAACTCCTGTAGCCAAAAATAAGCAAGTATTAACTGTGATATTAAGAGCAAAATCAACAGTCTCTTAGTTGTAGAGGACTTGAGGAACTTGAATGGGGGTTGGGAACCAATTGATCTGGGTTGCTAAGTGTGTCCTTACTTTTTAGTTCAGTCTTATTTCCCTTTCTCTGTTGGTGCTGAAATAAAGATATTATAATTCATTTTCAACAGGTCAACCCTGCGTTAGATGTGCCTGATAAACGAACACCTGATCCAGTTGTCATAGAGATTAGACCCTCTTCACCTATCAGTACTCCTGTAAGTTGCTTTAAAACAAAAAAAAAATGAAAGAAAGGAAAAGAGTAGAATATAGCTAACATGTTACAGAAATGTGGTTTTACTGTCCATATGAATGAAATAGATTTTTTAATGATAGTCGAGTGCTCAGAGCTCAATATCCTAAATTCTCAACTTAAACTTTCTGTCACAGTTCCCAAGTCTAACCAGAAGATGGTGTAATAGCAAAGCTTTCATTTTATACCTGTACTTTTACCACTATACTAAGCAGAAATTCTATTTCTAAGCCCATGCTAAATACATCTAAACATTACTGTTAAAAATTGTGACTTGTTCTCAAACATGTTTTATAACTCTGTCTTTATCTGCAAATAATAGGAAACCTGAAGAATCATTGTCTCACTGATACAATTCTAAAAGTGATGTTTTAATTTTTCTCCTTTTAAGGCATTTAATAGTTCTCTGGAAGGAGAAAAAAATAATACATTTTCAGACAGAGTGATAGGATTAGAGTCTTCTAGTGTTAGCTTTACGTATGACATTGGTATGGCATGTGGGAGGAGAGGAAGGCAATGTTTTAACGGTAGTTTCGTAGGAGGAGAAATATGCTCTCCTGGTATGAAATCTAAAAAGAGATGCTGTTCTAGAATTAGGTTAAAATGAAAATTTTTCTTTTAGTTGTGAGTCTGTTCCTGTGAAGGCACAAGTTGTATCTTGAACAATTTTAGTTACTATAAAGAGCTTGTGTAGTTGAAGGGTTAATACTTAGGAAAAGGCAGCAGGTGTGGTTTCTGCTGTTCTATTTTGTCATACATGCTTTATGAAAGCTATGTTGTGAAGGTACTATATAAAAATCTTTAAGATCATTTATTAAAGATCATGATACACAGGTTGATGAGAAACCTTTATTTCAAAACAAATAATAATATAATAACTTGTATTTGAGAGGCGATAATGTTATATAGTTTAAGGTTTGTCAGTTGTGTTGTGTTTTCACAATGGAAATATGCTTCTTTGTAGACTTCTAGACATCTGTTTAGTAGGCTTCATAGATAGTGGGTTGTTGTGGACATCTTTTATTGGCTACTTATCACTTTTAAGTACTCTGTGTGCATTACTTACTGCCCATCACAGAGTTCAAATGTATGGTCGCCCCATAATTCTTTATTACATACCTACAAATAACTTAGTGTCCATTAATTCTTTTGATATGAAAGCAACTTATAAAACTTTATGCCCAGAACTCAGAGGAATACATTGACCCAAGACATACAGCATTTTTTTGACTGCTGTCTCTTTATAACCTTCATTATAAAAATGTTGCTTCAGAATTTATGCTTTTTGACTGTGTGAGTAATCACTACTTTTTTTTCCCCCCCAGTATCTTAATCTACCATTCGTCATTGATTCTCACCACTGTTGCATTTCAACCTTCACCATCTGCGTCTTTTCCCATCTAGAGACATTTCTTATGCCCTTGTTACTTGCACTGTAGCCTTAAGGGCAACTGTCCTGTTCAACACACCACTGTTCACACAAATTCAGGAATCATTTGCATGTTTTCATTGCCACTAATATCCTTCCTCTCCCATAGTAAATAACACTTTCTTCAACTTTGCCAACCTCTCTGGTCCTTCCTGCTTTCTAATGTCAGCTCATCTGTCATTATCATCTTCCTGAACAGTCTCTGTCTGCTGCATTACCAGCTTCTGTAATTTGTGGAATTATCACCTATTTCTTAGTCAGGCCAGCCATTTAGACTCTTTGTGTCTTGTTTCTAGAGGGTTCTGGATCTCAGTGACTTGGACCTTTTCATCTGAAGCTACCTCAATTTCCCTAATGTATGGAGGCTGTCTAACAGAGGCTTGATGTGTTCTTCATAAGAAACAAGGGGGGAAGAGCAGATTCTGGATTCATTCCCATCACACCTTCACTGACAGATTTCCTCTTGATATAGTTTGTCCTCGAATGATACTGCTTTTGTGCATTATTTGTATATTTCTTTTCTTAATCCTTCTCCAACTTGAGGTTGCCAAGCTCTAGTCCTAGTCTAATTCATCATCCTACCTCATGCCTATCCCTGATTCCAGCCCCAATAGGCTGCTCTTTTTCTACTAGTTATCAAAGACATTATCACTGTGCACTTTTTTTTCTCCCCTGAAAACCTGTCAGGACCCATTTTAAAACTGTTTATGGCTTTTTGGCACTGCTTCTACTGAAAGAGCGGTGTTCAGATGACAAAAATTTTTGATCAGATTGTTGGGTTAATTTGCACATGTCCTGTCTATATCTACTAATATATTCCTTTTGAAGTGTTTTGCTCTGCTTTAAGAAGTTCTTCCCCCCTTCTGACATGTGCAGAGAGAAAAATGCACTCTGCACTTGGGTATCTTTACGCGTTCTTGTTCAATGTATTTATTGTGCACTTAACACAGCAGGATCTTAAGGGTTATTTACAAAACATATTGGCCAGTCCCTAGACCACTGGAAGTAGCCAATCAATGTATTTACTTTAATTTTTCTAGTGGAGAGAGATACTTGAGACAGTGATCCCGGAAAATGCGAGTCTTTAAATGCAGCTTTTCTCTGGGATGAGTAACAATGTAGAAGCTTTGTAGGATCTCTGGTGAATTCCTTAAAGCTCCCTGAAATGTCTTTAGAAAGATTGGAAGTTTATGAAAAACCTTGTAGTGTTTTTGTTGAATAACTACCAAAATTCCTGACAGTAAATGGTCAAAAACTTCTGTAGGTGTCAATCTAGTCCAGGAGAAAGGAGAATAGGAGAAAGTGCTCTTCTTATTGGGAATCTTTTCTGCAGCTGGAATTGTGTTCTGTCCTACTCCTTTATGGGAAACACCTTATTACTCTCTAAGATGATTTGTGACAGAGCAAGAAGGTATTTCCTTTTCCTTCCTTCTGTGAAGATTTGTTAATAAAAATGATAGAGTAGTATAGGTTGAGAGGGATGTCTAGAG
>VYZT01054445.1:0-10882 GCA_013400735.1 Pomatostomus ruficeps
AAAAAAAGCGTATTCTGATGTTCAGAGGGACTTTATTTGTTACAGTTTGTGCTCATTGGCTCTAGTCTTGTCACTGGCACCACTGCAATGACCCTGGCTCCATTCTCACTGTGCCATTGCACTCTCCTTTTCAGTGTTTACATACATTGATAAGATCTTCTTGAGCTTTCTCTTCTCCAGGCTGAACAGTCCCAGCTTCCTCTGCCTTTAGTCATAGGCAAGTTACTCCAGCGTCTTCAGTATCTTTACGGCCCTTTGTTGGGGTGTCTCCAGTATGTCCATTTCTTTCGTATACTGGGGAGCCCAGACCTGGACCCAGCATCCTAGATATAACATTGCCAGTGCTGAGTAGAGGGGAAAGATCATGTCCTTTGACCTTCTGGGAATATTTTGCCTAATGTAGCCCAGGGTAATATTGGTCTTCTTTTCTCCAAGGGCACTTGCTGTTTCATGTTCAACTCAATGGCCACCGGGATCCCAGGTCCTTTTCTGCTAAGATGCTTTCCAGCTGGGTGTCCTTCAGCATATATTTGTGCATAGGGCTGTTCATCCCTCCATGCAGAACTTTCCCCTCTTACCTGTTCAAATTCCTGAGCTTCCTTACATTGTCTGACTGTTTCATTGCAGTAATTACACATATGAGTAACCACAAAATTTGGCCTGTAACTTTTCTGCAAACTAACGAGTAAGTTACTAACTATCAGAATAATATCTATGAAAGTGATGTCAAATGTGATGAACATTTAATTGTCTAAATCGTATCTACTAGGTGCCTGCAGCCCGATCACTTTATTTTATATTCTTAACAACTTAAAAAAACTAAGCAAAGTTAAATCAATTTGTTGTTTTCCTGTAGAAAACCTAGAGAGCTGTCTTATTTTAGCAGAGGATCTGATCTAAATAAAGCTTGGGAAGCAGTATCTTAGGCAATATGTTTCCCTTGAGTAAATGTTCAAAATTTTTTTGGAATAATTCTTTCCTTGTGCATCAGTTTTACCCATTTAGATAACCACTGATTCAATAGAATGTTTGTGTAAAAGCAAGAGTAACCACTGGGAAATCAAGGTTTATGTGCCATTCTGTTAGAGGAGATTTTTCTTATTTGTTACAGGGAAGTCACTTGCATAAAAAATTAATTTGGCTACCATTAAACACTCAATAAAGCCTTTTACAACAGTACAGCATTAGTCAAATAATCTTAACCCTGCCAAGTGTTTACATTAGATTTATGAAAGCTTTTCTTTCATTCTGAATATTGTGTTAATCTTACTTTCTTCTCTGAAACCATTGTGAACACGGTCAAATAACTGCTGTGTTACATCCTAGGAGGGGAAGCGAGTCTTGAAAAATCCCGAGGGAAAGAGTGTTAGGATGTTCAAAATTTATATATCTTGTTCTTTTCTATTATTAGTTCAGTGCATATTCTAGTTTTGCAAGATTGTTTGTGGCATAGAATATGGTAAGTTGCTCTGTTTAGGTTTTCTCATTTAAACACAGGTCATATCTGCATTATATTACACTTCTATCTAGTTCTGTAATGTAATGAGAAAATCACTGGTAGAGAAAATCTTGAAAGACCCAAATATTATTACACTTTTATAGCCATGTTTCTTCTGAGAACCAGCCATAAGCATTTCTTATTGAACAAAAGTGTTCTCTTCAGATGGCAGAGATGCAGATATTCAAATAGTGAAATATATTTCACACTTGCCCATAATTTTTCTAAATAGTAAAATAAGCAACAGTTAAAAATCCATCCTTGGGTTAATATTGAAAGTAGAGAAGCAAGAATGAACATAGGTTTGAAATGAGTTTTACATACAAAGCAAAACAGACACCTGGCATACAGCATACAACAGGAAAACCATCAGATGGCCACTTCAGGAAGAGTGAACACACCTTTGGAACTGTCAGGGAGTATGGCTGGGTCCCAGGTGAAATCAATGGTTCTAACTACAGAGGACTGGTTGAAGTATCTACCATGTCACACTTCCTGTAATACCTCTTCCTTTCAGACTTCCCCATAGAGGGAATAAAGCCTAATTTATTTCCTTGATAATTATCTGTAAGGATAATTATTTGAAAGAGTAGGTAGTAGCTACAGTATTAATTTGGTAAACTATCCTTTATTAGAAGTAGTTTTCTAATGATGAAAGGAACTCTGTCCCTCTAACAACTTTCAGTTCTATTAAAGGATGTTTTTTGCTTGCATTCTGAGGAAAGACATCAATTCAGAGTCTTTTTGTAAGCTCAGTTTCTCCACTGCAAGTCCACTTTGGGGCATACAGGAATAGAAAAAGAGCTGCAACAAGAGATTTATTCTTTCATGATGTCTTCTGTGAAAAACCTTAGACAAGAGTGAAGAATTTCCACATCCATAGAAAGAGAAGATAGGTATTGAGAAAAAAGTGACACATCAAGATCTCCAAAGATAAAATAAGGTGTTCAGTAGATGGTCTGGGGAAAGACAAGGTCCATGTTTGCTGTTTTGGTTTGTTTTTTAAAAAGGAAAATGTACTAGTGAGTCACAGACAGTCTGTGACAAGGGCAATCTGAGGATGATTTTCAGTTACAAACCTCAAACTCCCACACCTTTATCTCCTTACATCTTTGAATGTATCTCCCTGTATTTTTGTCTTTTTGAACCACAATCAAACATCCATTCCATCTGCTTCTTTCAATCTCTTTGCACCTCCAGAAACCAGGACTTCAACCATTAAGCTTCACACTCACCTGTCACAGTTTTCCTTGAGGCGCCTACTGCCAAGTCCCTAACCCAGACCTCACCGGTATTTTGACAGGAGAGAGACCTCATACAGTCATGGATGCTGAAATTATCACACGGCTTTGATCCCCTGCACAGGTCAGTTTGTTTCAAGGCAGAGAAATTACTCCTATCCCTGTGTATTTCCTATGTGCTGCCAATCCTATCCTCTGAGGTCCTGAACTTCCTTAGGAGGACAGTTTCCACAGTCTGTTGCAGTTTTCCTCCAAGGCAGGTAGTAACTAACAATACAGAATGATAAGATATGAACAGTGAAGGGAAGGGAAAGAATTAAGGAACTAGAACTGGGGGACTGGAGAGAAGTGGGAGTGAGCTCCTTACTTAAAACTAGGTAATTCAGTCTCTCCTGGATCTTTCAGCTATAGTTACTCTGAGAAAACCCAGGTTTTAAAACAAGAATAGATTTAGATGCAGACATTCATACTGGGATGGGAGAGAAGTAACTAAAAAGTCAAAGTCAAAGCAAGATATTATTCTAATTTACTGTAAAGATGACTTTTGGTCACTTTCACACATCCTGTGTCCTGAGTCAAGCTGGTGTGCTTGGGGTTTTTTTTTGTTGTTTGTTTTTGGGGGTTTTTTGTTTGTTTTGGTTTTTGGTTTTGTTTTGGGTTTTTTTTGTTGTTGTTGTTTTTGTTTGGTTGGTTTTTGTTGGTGGTGGTTTAGGTTTGGTTCCTTTTTTTATTACTGAAATTTACCGGTAAAGCTAAAAATCATGGCTTATCCGTAAGTTACTCATCTGATCAGTCCTCTAAGAATAATAGGACCCAAGGTAGAATTGTCTTTATAAGAAGGCAAGCTTCTATTCATCAATTCGGTCTGAATCAGATCAGTTGACGGATGTTTTATTCTCTATTCACTTTATTCTTCACTTAAGGATGAATTAAAGAAAATATCAGTAGATGTATTTAATATTCTTCTTTATATCACCAAAATATATTAAGTTTCAAAAATGCATTGTGTTCATTTATGTTGCCCTGATGTTTATTTCTTGCTTTATTTGCATTAGCCATGTCATTCAATTGTTATAAATTCTGAATTCTGAGAGACTGAACCAGCCTGATTTACTATTTCACCATCTGGATTTAATTTAATTGTTGATATTTTCCCCCTCTTTGTTGCAAAGTCAAATAGTACAGGGACTTGCACTAGATCAGACTCAGGAATACTTTATATTTTCCAGAAGGCAGCCAACTACAAAATAAATTTTAGACCTCAGGTTCTATTTATTGATATTTTTATTTTATATAAGAACACCATAGCAATATCAAACATACTATGTTATTTCTTGTTTAAAAGGTTTCTTAAACTCCCTCTTGGACTGTAATACAGCTGTTATACAGCTGAACTACAGACTTAACTGTAGGGAGTGTTTTATTTGGTCAATTTGGTGTTCAGTATTACACAATTGAATTCAATATTGTTTTTCCTCAAGCAAAACAATTTTCATCCTTTCATTCAGGGATGATCACACTTGTTTAACTAACAGCATTAGGTGTGGACAGGGACTAGTCCTCATGTTCTCCCTGAGTGAGCTCACTGGAACTGGACTTGATGTACAGGAAGTCTGAGAGAAACAGGCCTCCTTTGGTGCATCCCCTGGTGTTAACAATGATGTGTCTCACAGTTTTTGCTGAGGACTAGGAATTAAGATAGGATGACTGCTGAAATTGTGACTAGTGAGCCTTGGAACAAGACTTCCCACCAGCATGTGACCCATCACCTGTCAGGGTTAATGGTCTCTTGTTTTCCTTGGCTTGTGGAAGCAGATACCTCAAACAAGAATAGCCCAGGAAATGTCAATGAGCGCACACATTTTCCTCAGAGAAACTTAAAAAATAATTAAAAACTTCATACAGGAAAGTTTAAACATATTCCTCAGAGAGTCCATAATGAAATTAGAAGAAGCAGAAACAGGTTCCTTGGCTTGTGCCATTACTTAGAGAATGTAAAAGTAGAGTATTTCTTCCTGAAGAAGGAAGAGTATTTTCCCTTCCTTCAATCCACTCGTCTCTAAAATGCTTGGGACTCAAGTGATGTCATGGGAATAGCAATGTTGTATTATGGTGGCCTTTTACAATAACTAAATACTAAAAATCAGCTGTCATTTCACTTATCTGGAGCTAAACTAGGTTTCTCCATTCAGTGAAAGGATCTAAGACTCAGAGAGATTACCTTGGCCCATTGGTCCACATCCTCTCCACTCCCTGCAATGGAAGAAAGAATAACATAATCCTATATTTGGCAGAGAAAGTGTGCCCCTATCCACAGTTTTGTTCTTTGGAAACCGGAGACTCCCAACTAAAAAGTCTCTGGAGATCCCTGAGACCAAGTATAAGAATGTTGTTTCTATAAAGAATCTTCTAGCTTTAATAAGAAACTAAAAACAAACCAACACCCTGTCCCCAATATTCCCTTTAGGCATTAAAGAAGTAACTGGAACAGTCTCTTGGGTTATCTTGGTATCAAAAACTAACATCATCAACAACAAAAATCTTGACATTAAACAGCCAAGTTTCTGTCACAAATATGGATATTAGAGATTCTGCACCTAAAATAAAATCAATGGCACCCAAGATGCAAATCTTCTAGGAACTGACAAAAAACTAGAAATGTAGAGTCACTTGATAGACTAACTGAATCTGAAGACAGCTTAAAGAATCTCTCAGATGCACTAAGACATCGATGCTTCCTTCTCCTGTACAGGCCACATGGGTCCAGGGTCTACTTCTCAGAGCTCTGCAGAAACTGACAAAGGAAAAAAAAATGTGTATAAACCACAGAGAAAACTGAAAAAACCTCTAAAAGAGCCACAGCAACATGAGAATTAAAGAAAAAAAAGATTTCTAATCCAAAGGCAGAAATCACCCGCATTAAGCAATTAGACCACATGGAAATAGAAATATTATTTCTTATTAAAAAGCAATATGCAGATAGCAGCAGGCAAACCCCAATTTAATTCTAAAGGGAATCCCAATTAAAATAAGAAAGGAATTATCAGAAAGTGAATTTTGGAGATTAAAACAACCCCAAAACACATTGTAACAAAGGGGAAAGAACCAATTTTTGATGGCAAATCACCTAGCATTTTCTTAAAGGGGTATTACCTGCCTCCATAGCTGTGAAAATATAGATGATCACTTAATGAGAGTCATTGGGATATGAAATTTTGTGTTGTTAATTCCAAGACCACTTATTTTTCAAGATTTTTCCTCCATCACATTAAAAAGCAGTCAACGAAGTAATCAGCTAATTTAATAAAATCCATTGCTGGTGTTCCCATACAGGTGATCTGATAAAACTATAGCCTAGTGATAAAAAGAAAACTATAACATACAACTTTGTTCATAGGTTGAAATTCTTGAAAGACTGAAATTACATTTTGAGCCAAAAGGTCCTGAAGAGAGAAATGAACCCAGGATAGGATCTCTCCTGACTTGACAATCGGTCATATTTCAGAAGCCTCACAACCAGAAAACTCTAAATGGCATCTTCTACCTGCAAGGAGCAAAAGGCACAGGCAGCAATGAGGACTAGCAACCAAGTGGAAAAGAGAGAACATAATTAAGGGGAAACATTAAAGGTCTTCTGGGATACTTAAAATTCTAAAACTTTTATTTAAAGAAAAATTATTTATATCCAGCAGTGTCAGTACATGAGTCTACAACAGCAGTTTTATGGAGAGTAAGTAAAAAAATGGTATAAGGATTTATCACATCTGACAACAAGGCAGATTCAGACTCAAGAGGTAACTGTGGGTAATGTTACTTAGTATTATAATAGGAAGGGATGTGCCAGGATAACTTTTCTTTTTTTAATTCATTAACCCACAATGTATTTCTTCTGCTAATCTAAGACTAAATACATAAGGGAGAAATTGTTCCGTGTTTCAGTGTGGTGTTTAAACAGATAATGATTAAAAATATTTATTTATTCTCTTTAGTATGGTGCAAAAAATTCATGCCAGCTTATTTCAGTCTAAGGATGATGATTCTATTTTAAAAAGACATTTACAAATGTTACTATTAAATTTGTTAATTTTAAAAAAAAATCTCAAAATCTTTGGAAAATTAAGGTTCCATGAAGAGTGATTGGTAGGAAAAGATTTTTCTCTGAAGAAAGAGCAGGCTAGGAAAATGAAATGAAAAGGAAATTCTCAGTTAGCACACAATCACTAAAAATATGGTTGGTGTGAGTGTGAGAATGTTATAATTGGATTAGCCCTAAGGGGGAAAAAAAGCAGTGAACACAAACCCTTTGTGTTTGATAAGGAGGCATTACAGCATCTGAACAAAAAAAATACTGAGATTAATGACAGCCTATACTCCTGTATTTCAGTGTATCAGTTCAAACAACAAAGGCTCATTTTAAGAAAAGTTATCACAAATTCATTTTTAAACAAAAACATTTTCATAAGAAAATAAAAGATATATGAGATTATATTTGGCATAAGAAGAAACCTTTTGTGTTGCAAACTTAAAAAATAGTATATAAAAAGAGTTCAATTATACTGTTTTCTAGATAGTTTATATTTGACCAAAAAAGGACCCCACACTTGAAAGAAAATGAAGTTAAAATTTATATAGATGAGTGCAGAGGTAATAAAAAAGAACCATTATCTTAGAAGAAATGCATAGATTTGCATTTGAAGACATAATTTTTGCTGATGAGATATATTAGACTAATAAAATAGGCTTATACAGACTGCTGACAATAAAAGACAGCATAAAGTTTGGGATCAAAAATTCTACATCCTAGCAGTGAAAAATTAACCTTGTTTTAAAAGATTTCTCTTTATTTTCCTACCCTGTTACAAAAAAAAGAGAATTTTTATGAAGCAATACATACAGTCTTTCTTAGCCATGAAAATGTTAATAGCCACATAAGAGAAAATTAATGCTTTTCTAAATGATACACTACAACAAATATTGAACATACTATAATAAAATCTAACTCTTTGATGAATAATTATGTGACAGAGTCACATTTTCAAAGTACTTGAAAGACAGTTTCTAGAAGATATTTATATGCTTAAATGTTCTATGCATTATTTCAATGAATTATGGGAGTTTTCTTTGGGGGACTTTTTCTCTAAGAATTTTCTGGTTTGGAAATCCAAGCTGACGCAAAAAAGTATATCTCCACATTGTTAGCTAGCAAAACTATGCAATGCATCCCACACAAAACTCAGAGAATGTACCCTGGGTAAACTAATTACGTAAATCCATGGAATTTGTCAAATAATTCCATATATTTTAAAGGGGAAAATAACTTTATGCCCAAAACATAGGAAGAAAAGTTTATTTAGAAACTGATTTGATTTCTGGAATTCTAATGCACCTCGTAAGTCACCACACAATATTAGAATAGCAAAATTTAAAAATAATAGTATATTTAATAGTATATTAGTAGGAAGAAAAATTTTGACCAAACAAAATCAGTACATGAGACGTTTCCATGTGAGTTTTTAATTCTCATTCATACCTAAAGGACAAATTGCCTAAAGAACACAATTTACCATGGCTAATATATTATGAGGTGGAAGATCATGTGCACCAAGTGAGGCTGAAAAGGACCTTTGTGTAAACGGTTTGACACCTATTGTCCAGGCTGTCACTCTATGTGTTATAAAATGGTTCCCAAAATTGGCCATTTGTTTAATAGTTTCCTAGAATCCTCTCAAGTTCCAAAATCAATGAACAATTCACTGAAGTTGAAATCCAACAAAGACAAAATTGATTGCACGTCTCCTACATCTGTGTCTGTAATAAATACTAAAGCCCAGCTATTTGCCAAAGACTTGCTAATCGCTTCAACTCTCAGTTGCAGCAATTAATTGAGACTCAAATAATTTATTCCAGGAAATCCTGACTGAGGGATAATAACAAAATCATAAAAAGATAGAGATATTGTCAGGGAAATTTTGAGAACTTCAGTGGCCCATCTATACACTTTTTTAATAAAGCATCCTGAGGACAATAATTCTAGTTGGACATGCAGCAGGAAGATACTGGCTGTTGAGCTGATCATATCAGACTGTCTCAAAATGTCTGTGGAAATTACTTCGGTCCCTCCACCATAAGCAGTAGCTTGGTAAAATCTATTCTGTTGGATAACAACATAGGCACATAATGAACTCTGAAGGTAACTAGGCAGCAGAAAATATGAAATCCAGAACATTACAAAAAACTTTGTATGTAATTATTGTGCCAATATAATATATGCCTGTTTACAGGTGATTAAAATAATGTATATCAAGGAACGTGAGAAGGTAGGAAGACATTCATAGATTTTTAAAAAAGGAGGAATGAATTCTCATCATATTTTACTAGTTCTGTTCAATGTAAAATTAATGCTTATTTTTTATATTCTGCTTCAAAATAAGTTTGGATAGATGCAAATTAAGACAGGATAGGAATCTCACTCAGGACATAATAGGTGAAATATAAAGATTTATAGAAATATAATTATGACATTGTGCCAGCTAAGACAATGACTGCCAAAACCACTTAGGTAGAAAGTTTCTTAATCAGTCTTTTGAGATAATAAAAAAGAGGGCAATTGCCTGCCCTCTGGAAAAGGGGGAGGAAAAGAACATCTGCTCTCCTTTACTGAATACATTAGACTTCTGTTATTCCTCTTCTTAAAGCGAATGTTTCATATTCGAATTGTCGCTGGCCGCAGAGGCTGCGCGGGAGCCTGTGGGTGACGGAGCGCTTGGCCAGATAGACCTGCTGCAGAGATGCAGCTCTCTATCTATCCCTTCTGCCTAGCTGTCAGCTCTGCTGCGAATGGAGCAGTCGCAGCCAGTGTTAAAAGAGTGACAGCGGGAACAAAGAAGCAGGAGCGGACCCCCCTGTAGCAGCACCTGAGGTTTTATTGTCTGAGGATGCAGGGCTATGAGAAGGATGTCATGGAACGGTTACACGGAATTTTAAGGGGAATGAAAAGGGGAGGTTACAAAGGGGAGGGTCTAGGATTCCACAAATCAAAGGATGATGTGGGGTAACAAGTATCCAATAAGTTTTGAACGAGGGAGGAACATATTTGAACTAACCAATCAACATAACAGAATGGCAGAACTTTCTAACCCTTGCTGAATATTAAAATCAACTCTGAGGGGAAAGGGGTGGAACAGAGACTTTGACTGACAACTTAAAACACGGGGGGATCAAGGGATTCCCAAGCCATGCCTTCCCCATCCTCCTCAGACTCACTGTCTTGAGAGGAAATAACTACCCAATTTATTTCATTAATTTTCATAGAAAAGGCNCATCCTCCTCAGACTCACTGTCTTGAGAGGAAATAACTACCCAATTTATTTCATTAATTTTCATAGAAAAGGCAGGCTGGGTCACTGGCACATAGAATGGTATGTTTCTTTATTGCATTTTCCTGTGGAAAATTAATAGTAGTAGTAGTAGTAGTAGTTGTAGTTGTGGTAGCAGTTTTAGTTGTAATAGTAATGGTATTACTACTACTACTACTAATAATAATAATAACAACAGCAATTAATAATAATAGCATCAGAGAATGCTTTGGGTTGGAAGACACCTTAAAAACCATTTCGTTCCAATCCCCTTGTCCATGGCAGGGACACCTCTCATCAGATCATGTTGTCCAGCACTTCATCCAACCCGGCCTTGAATCCTGCCAAGGATGGGGCATACAGAACTCCTCTTGGCAACCTGTTAACTGTGCTTCATGATCCTAACATCTAATCTAAACCTACTATCTCTCACTTTGAAGTCATTCTCCCTTGTCCTACAATTCCTGGGAAGGCTGGAGGACCCGGGGGATGAGTCCCATCCAGCAGCTTCTGGGAAGTCTGGAGAATTTTTTTTTCTTTTTTAGCCCATGTAGTGCTACAGGCTGGGGACAGAGTTGCTGGACAGTGCCCTGGCAGAAAGGTACCTGAAGGTAATTGTTGACAGCTGACTGAACATGAGCTAGCAGTGTGCTCAGGTGGCCAAGAAGGCCAACGGCATCCTGACCTGTATCAGGAATAGTGTGGCCAGCAGGAGCAGGGAAGTCATTCTTCCCCTGTACTTCGCACTGGTGAGGGCTCACTTTAAGTGCTGTGTCCAGTTCTGGAGT